>JAANYP010006316.1:17500-142621 GCA_020465985.1 Centrapalus pauciflorus | reverse complement strand
TCTGCCTGCCTTTCCACAAGCTGTACATAATCATCTTGCAAAACGTCAATAGAATGTAAACCTGTCACCAACCTCTTTCTTACAGAGTTTGTTGAGTTCTTGAGTTTCAAGATGTGACATCTTCTGTGCCATAGCCATTTTAGATCAGCATTTGTTCTTTGTGAGAAAACAGGTTTCAGTGTGGGGTCGCGAATGCATATCCAAACATATACACCTTTCTTTCTTTTGAGCACATAGCACAAACTTTGCTTGGGCAATCCAATCATGTAACCAGGTGCTCATCAAAGTTAACTTGAGCCAGCCATCACTAGTTTGGCTTATGCTAACAAGGTTATGTTTTAGCCCAACCACATAGGCTACTCTTTTGAAACCTGCAGCACCAGCTTAATAGTTTCCATTATCCCTCAGTGGATCCCTGTACCATTGTCACCAAAGGTGCCTTTTGGCCCCTTTTCAGGCCTGGGAGTTCACTCACGGCATTCTTTACAACTGTATGTGCCCTGAGCAGCCACTACCAAGTACCAAACCTGGGAGGTGTTTTTCTGAGAGTGAAGTTAAGAGATTATCTAGTCATTTAGGGGAACTCCTCACAGAGATGAGTCTCCTACTCCTCAACAATTTGTTGTGGATTTGAATATCCACCCTATTTCCCATCTGAATGGTATCAGCTGACTACATTCTCAGTACTCGTGCCATTTACAACACTGTCCTTGTGACAGCGTTTCGTGAGAGACAAGAACCAGATTCAACAAGCTCATGTCCATCAGATTCGGACAGTCCTTGGCCAATGTGTCTTCTTCCCACATTTGTACCATTTTTCTTTTTTAGTATTTTTGGAAGAGAGACCTTCCAGAAACACATTCGAGCTATTTTTGTTGATTCTTCAGCAGGTTAGCATTCTTGTTGAATTCACAGCTTGCGGGAGAGTTCGATACAGCCACAGCTTTGACTGTCTCTTCTTACTCTTTTGGGATGGACAGATGTCAAAGCAGAGCCTTGTTACTTTGAGCTTCCACATGTTTGGAAAACTTATTCCCTGTTGTCTCTAGTTTGAGCAATGGCTTGCCTTTGCCCTACTGTGCATGTATTTTGCCTGCCTTCAGCATACTCACTGTGTTGGTTTTGAAAACTTTTATTTTCATTTAACAACACATTACACTTATGATTGACACCTTAGTTGAAATCACAGCCGTTTGTTTTTCAAACATGAGACTTACCCCTTGTTGAAAACAGGGCTGCTTACTTTTTGAAAACTGTTTTTCAAAGTGTTTTACTCAAAAGGATTAACAGCTTTTTACATCAGCTTGGGATCAGAACTGTTTTGTCAAAGGTTTAGCATCCACACGCTCAGTTTGAACATGTTTTTCCTTTCTTTTCTTTCGTGAGCTAGCAGAGCATTACGCAGTGTGATTGGAGAACAAACTCCACATCAGCTTTGAGCTGAGTTTCACACAAGCTGTCAGATTTGAGGGGCCTGACAAACCTGTTTGTTGAGATTGTTTCCATTCACTTTGACTGAGTTTATCTTGGAAGTCACTATAAGAGTGGATAATCTTCTTTCAGATTACTTATCCAACAATGGAAGCTCTGTTGTGTTCAAGTCCCCCCAAGATAGGCTTGGATTTGTGAGCCGGAATCTGTTGACCTTCATACAATGGCCTGACTTTTGTCTGCAGATTGGCACCAAGAGTCAAAACTATCTTTTATGACAGCTGGCATGCTTTATATCTGTTTCTCTCTTTTCTTCCATTAAAAATTAGAGTTGATTGTCGTTTATTCATCAAGCTCAGTTTCCAACTTATGGAAACTGTCCAGTTTACTGGATTAGTTTTAAGATAGCTTAAGCTTGAGATTTCAGATATTAAAGCATCATGCTTCTCAACGCAGCTTTGAGATCAACAGCATATATTCAAACATTTAACTTTTTCTTCAGACGTAAGCCATAAAATTTTGTACCTTATACATCATATAGGATTCCAGTTCTCTAAGCTGCTGAAGGCTTCAGCTTCAGCCATATCCTGTTTGAAAAACTGCTTGTTGATGGGACATCAGTTGTTGGCCATCAGACATTGATTATCTTCTTCATCAGATGATGATCCGATTCCCTCCCAGTCCCATGTCTACTGCCATAAGTCCCTTTTGGCGATTGGAAGACACTGAGTTTTCCAATTTCCTCAGCTTAGCCATGGCCATAAGGTACTTAACCCTATAGCCATCATCCTTGTTAGTCTTGTTGGGTTTGGATGACTGACCAACAGCTTTTGACACACAGTCAGCAGCTATGTGACCAGTTTTGCCACACTTGAAGCACTCAGCTTTGGATTTGTCAACTGCCTTCTTTTTGCCAGCACTTGAACCTCCTTGCAGCATGTTTCTTCCAAACCTTTTCTTGTTGAACCTTTTGACAAGCATGGCTATCATTTGCTCATCATCTTGTTCAGCAAGATCTGCAGCATCTTCTTCGTCTGACACCTCCTCCTTTTCATCATCCTGTTGATCAGGTTGAATGAACACATCACTCACCTGATTTACAGGCTGTCTCACATTTGCCACAAAGGCTGCACCTCTTCTGGACATTTCCAAGGCATTTCTCTTTTGTTGCCTTGACTGTTCATCATTCAGTAAGGATCCATCAGATTGACCATATCCATACTTCTGATAGTACCTGAGTTCCTTAGATTGTGTGAAATAGTTCCACTCTTCAGGTAAAATGTCCAGAAATTTATTCACCAGGGTAAGACTGTCCTTGGTGATCCCAACAGCTTTGAGATCATTCACTAGAGCAGTAAACCTGGTGTAGGTTTCAGTGAGAGTCTCCTTTGGTTTAGCAAAGAAGAGTTCATACTGTCTAACAAGATTGTTGATCCTGTTGTCCAGTGTGATTGTGGGTCCATCATAGACGGTACACAAAGTATCCCACATCTCCTTTGCTGTCTTCATTTTCTCAATCTGCTTGAACACATCATCAGGGAGAGAAATGACCAGGTTGTTTCTGGCCTTTGCATCCAAAGCCACCAATCTCTTGTCTTCATCAGACCATTGAGCTTTAGCTTTCTCAAAGGTCCTGATTTCAGGAGCAGCTCCTTCAACCGCTGGAGTTATGGTAGTAACAGAGGTTGGCACATAGGGACCCTCCATCACTATCTCTGGCAGTTGTACATCCAGATTCTCTAAATAGAGCATCATTCTGCACTTCCAACCAGAGAAGTTTTGATAATTAACTTTGGGAGGTTTTTGCCATAGGGCCATTTGTCATTAGTTAAGAAGAATCTTGCAGGTCACTGTTGTCCATGGAAACTTGGGGAATGAGAGATCTAGAATGACACACACTCTAAAATGCTCTGCTACCAGTTGTAGGTCCGAGGGTCCCAAAAAAGTATATAGTTATAAGCTCGTAGCAGGTGGGTGAATCCAGCAATTTTAAAAAACTAGACACTCTTTTCTCAATGTTTGTATGTATTATCAACAATTTGTTAATTACAAACAAGCTTGAATGCGGAATAGTTCAAGCTGAGATGACAGATACAACAGTATGCTTACTAGTCTAAGACAGACTCAAACTAGTATACAATGAATACACTCACTAAGAAGCACTCACTGTGTTTTACAAGACTTAAAGGAACGACTTATGTAGAACAGCTTATACACACAGATGCTGGTTTACACAGAAGGTTTGCATGCATGAAAATCACACTTGAACGTTCACTCTTGGGTTTCAGCACTTAGCTTTCTTCACACTTCTTTCTGACCTTAGAAGCTTCCTTTTATACTCACTTAGAGGATCTAAGAGAAACATCTTCATTGGACGGAATGAAAAAGGAGAAGTCTTGTTGAAAAGACAACATAACCTTTTCTGCACTTTTCTGAAAAGCAGACTTGTCTTCACATGTGCAGAACTTTTGTCTTTTTACTTTGTCTACTGTTGCATTGCCTTTAACTAATTTAGGAATGTCAACTTTGCGTCTTTCTTCCTTGTAAAGGCCTATTTTGATATAAGAAAAAGGTCTGTCACCCTTTTTCAAATAACCTTTTGTCTTCATGTTACAGAACAGCTTGGGCAGGCTGAGCAGTTCTGTTTTCCACTTTGTCTTCGACTTTGTAAACTGATCTTGTAGTCAAAAACAATACATGATGACTTGGAAACATATTCAATAAAGTGTTTAGCAAAGAACAGGTTCTGTTCACAAAGAACAGAACACTTTAAAAATGCCCAAGCTGCTCAACAGTGTAGAGCAGCGTAGACAGTTTATGTCCAGCCTGTTCAGCAGACAGAGCAGCTTGGACAAACTGTCTTAGTTGCAACACATGCAACATATAGAACAGCTTTAGACTGATATTGCAAATCATTTTCAGGTTTCAATAAGGCATATAACAGGCCTTAAATTCAACCTTCAAATGCATCAACAGGTTTGATTATAAATCTCCCCCTCAGATGTAGAACAGGTTTGACTGAGGCCTTTTTGTGCCTAACAGATCTACGATACGAGAACGAGGACGGTTACGCTATGACTCAGATCTACGATTGTGAAGAGCATACGATGAGCGGCTAATCCCATTAGCCGTTTGCGGAGGATCTACGGCTAAGTTTACTCTACTTTAATTTCTCGTGCTTTGATGTATTTGTATTAAATGATATCTAATATTTGTATGCAAATGATAAGCATTCGGCTATGATTATGATTGTATGTTTTGATTGGTAAAAGCAAGATAGTTTATCGTGGTACTATTATTTGTGCCGAGTCCATTAGCTTAGAGATTAAGACAAGTATTAATATTGCATACGCTATGCCGAGAGTTATTGGTTAAGACATGTTTGATTAATTTAGTCGCGCATTTGATTATGTCTATGTGATCGTTGCATGAAATTATAGTGAGTAATACTTATGTCGTGGTGATCCCGTGAATGGTTATTCGTCTCTTGATTGTTTATCTACTACGTTAGTTACTTCGTCATTAATTTTAGTTACAAAGGATAGCAATCATTACTCTAAACAAATCATTCAAATCAACAAATTCACAATTTAAATGCTTTCAATAAACTTATAAGGCTAATAACCTAATCCTAATTAAAACCACACTCCCTGTGGATTTGGCCCTTACTTCTCTAGCTAAATAGTGGATTTAAGGACTAAATCGGCGGGTCACAACGACGGCCCATTAGGGTAAGGGCCCGTGTGACACCCTTGCCACAACAACCACCATTTACAAAACACCCCAGGATTTAAACATCAACATGCAATAACATAATGATCTGATAACCTAAATTAAGTGCGGAAGCATTAAAATATATAAGTAAAGTAGTGCAACAGTGTCAAACACCCTATGGTGCTATAAGGTACCAAGTCTAAGTCTACACACCCATTACAAATATTACAATCATCCAGAATATATTACAACATTGTCTCATAACAAAAATTACCGATGAAATAGTACCAAGTCTTCCAAATCTTCCCAAAATGACCTAACTAGAAGGTCCGGCAGCTGATTTACCCTTTCCTGTAAAAATGAAGACAACTGAGGGGTAAGCGAATGCTTAGTGAATACACAGATTTACACATTTTATAAATCCTTATGATGCCCACAAGAGTAGCACCGATGACACACGTCGTGCACTCTCCACGTACACAAAGTACGACCACACATGAGCCGTCGCTCCCACGAGCCCAAAGCTCGGCCTTTAAAACATACTAACTGAGACAGACATAACATCGGGGATGACATACTGCCTACCGGACCTGGAGGGATCAGCTCCAACGTCATATAGAGCAGTAACATCAGAGTAACAGATGCGACCCACCGGTCCATCGTAGATGCACAACAAACGAACGGACATGCATCAAATAAGAATGTGCATCTAAATCTACGCAAGTTAGTAGAATTCCAAACGAAAAATGAAGCAACATGTCTCAGTAGGCAAAAGCAATCATAAAGCAGATATAAACATGCGAAATCATATGTACTCACAGTGGGTGCGTAATTAAACTTTTAACCAATATTATTTCTCCTCGGGCTATCAACCGGATCCACCAAGTACCCCACTGTGGGTTAGACAACACCACAAGGGACCTGTTAAATTAATTGCAACAATACCTCGAATCATAAACCGTTTAAATTCATAAAACCACGTTTTGTAAGTTTTGCAATATTTTCTCTCATTTCGGCCTATGTCCAAATCCATAATACAATTTAGTTGAACCCATTTCAAGTTTACATCCTGTCCTTTGTATATCTTATGTCATTTTATGTGTTGTTTATGAGTGTTATTCAAAATACTCGAGTTTAGAGAGTAGTATTCTCAATTTTAGGCATTAAACTCGAACTTTTATGATTAGATTCGAACCCATGCATCAGATTCGAACCACCCTTCGAATCTAGGGTTAGATTCGAAACCCCATAGTACAGATTTGACTCCCATTCGAGTTTAGGTGATAGATTCGAACCATATGACACACACTCGAAAACACACTCGAATCTAGTACCAAACTCGAGTTTGTTCTTACATTTCGACTCTGTTCTTGGCATATTCGAGTCTGTTCATCATTTCAGCTTAAATCCTTCATTTCTAAGTCAAAAATCATGAATATGTCAAGTATCATGCCTAGATTCGATCCTATTATGCATATACTATCATATTCTTGCAATATTTCAAGCAAAACAAGCTCCAATTTACAAAAAATGACAGATTCGAAATTCTAGTTCTTCAAAACCGAAACAATAAACTTAAAAGATTCGATTCTTACCTCAATTCGTACGAAATCAGAAATCCGTTTGTAGATTGTTGTTGTACTCCACGAGATCTTTCCGTTGACGTATAATTCTCGATAATCGGACGGTCGGTTTGTGAAATAACTTAGAGAGATGTAGAGAGGAAATTCTAGAGAGAGAGAGTAGTGAGAGAGTAAAATGATGAAAATGAAATCTTTTACCCTTTTTATTCCACTTTCATCATTTTTGCACATTTCTCCCCTCAACTTAACCGGTTCCATAAAATACTGATTTAATCTTGAAATTATCATTAATAACTTTTAAATTCATAATTCTCCATAAAATGATTCAGAGTTCAATCTTTCTTAAAATAGCAACAAACTTTCTAAATATCCCAAATACATAATAATTGCTCAAATTTCAACTTAAATATATATTTTTCCACTTAATTAACCAAAATACAATAAAATAAATCCGAGGATGTTACAGCATGGGCTCCACCACGCTCAACTTCGTCCTCGAAGTTACTCGGATTCAAACAGTTTCGGATACTTTCTTAACATTTCTGACTTAGCTTCCCACGTATGATTTGCTCCTTTATGATGCTTCCAACGTATAAGCACCATTTCTATCTCTTTTCTCCTCAACTTCTTCATCTTAGTATCCAATACACATTCCGGCTCCTCCACATATCGAAGCCTTTCGTCAACTTGCAGCTCTGTGTGATCTGCCCAATCCTCATTTCCAGTGTTAAATAACTTTCGGAGATTCCCAACGTGAAATATTGGATGTATGCCTGACATCTCTTCAGGCATTTCTAGGCGATATGATTGATTCCCAACTTTTTCTACTATCTTAAAGGGCCCAACAAATCTCGGAGCCAACTTGCCCCTCTTCACAAAACGAGTAACACCCCTCATGGGTGATACTTTCAGATAAACCCAGTCATTCACTTCAAAGTTGATCGGTTTGTGCCTTCTGTCATAATAACTCTTCTGTCGGTCCTGGGCCGCCTTCATGTTCTGCCTGATCAACTGTATTTTCTCATTTGTTTCTTGAAGCAAGGCCGGCCCAGCGATTGGTGTTTCGCCCGTTTCTCTCCAACATGTAGGAGTCCTACATCTCCTTCCATACAGTGCCTCAAACGGTGCCTTCTTTATTGTCGCGTGGTAGCTGTTATTGTATGAGAACTCTATTAGTGGCAAATGATCATCCCAATTGCCACCGAGATCTAGTATACATGATCTCATCATATCCTCCAACGTGAGAATTGTTCGTTCGCTCTGGCCATCGGTTTGCGGACGATAGGCTGTACTCATTGCTATCCTCGTCCCCAATCCCTCTTGTAAAGCCGACCAGAAGTTCGAAGTAAATCGACTATCTCGATCCGACGCTATGGACTTAGGCACTCCATGCCTAGAAACAATCTCGTCCATATAAATCTGAGCTAACTTTTCCAGCGAATAACTTTCACGAATCGGTATGAAGTGAGCCGACTTAGTTAACCGATCCACGATCACCCAAACTGCATCGTGTTGTCGCTTAGTCTTCGGCAGCTTTGTAACAAAATCCATTGTAATGTGCTCCCACTTCCATTCCGGAATAGGAAGCGGTTGCATACTGCCGTATGGTTGTTGATGTTCGGCCTTTACCAACCGACAAGTTCGTCATCTTTCTACATATTTCCCTATGTCCTTCTTCAATCCCGGCCACCAAAAGTCTGCCTTTAAGTCATTGTACATCTTTGTGCTCCCGGGATGTACAGAAAACCTAGACTGGTGTGCTTCTTCGATAATTACTTGTCTCATTCCACCAAACTTCGGCACCCATATCCTCCCGTATATCCCTTTCAGTCCTGACTCACTTGTTTCCATGTTCTTAACTTGTACTCTAATATCCTCAGCACCAATATTCTCATCTTTCAAGGCTTCTTCCTGAGCGGCCTTGACATCATCAATTATCGTGGAGGTCAGCATTGTAGACGTCATCATATAACAGCAATCCTTAGCATAAGCTTTCCGGCTCAAAGCATCGGCTACTACATTAGCCTTTCCGGGGTGATAAAGGATTTCACAATCATAATCCTTTATTAGTTCCATTGATCGTCTCTGCCTCATATTGAGTTCCTTCTGGCTAAAGATATACTTTAAACTTTTATGGTCCGTGTAAAGTTGACACTTAGTACCGTACAAGTAGTGCCTCCATAACTTCAAAGCAAATGTTACCGCGTTCAACTCCAGATCATGAGTCGAATAATTCTTCTCATGCTGCTTCAACTGTCTTGAAGCAAACGCTATAACCTTCCCACGCTGCATCAGTACAGCGCCTAACCCTAACCTCGAAGCATCAGTATAAACTACAAAGTCATCATTGCCTTCCGGTAAGGCAAGTATCGGAGCCTCGCTTAACGTTTTCTATAGAACCTCAAAGGCCTCCTGTTGCACAGTTTCCCATATAAACGGTGCATTCTTTTTGGTTAATGCAGTTAGAGGAACTGCAATTTTTGAGAAATCCTTAATAAATCTCCGATAATACCCTGCCAGTCCAAGAAAACTTCTAACTTCGGTAGCTGATTGAGGCGGTTCCCAGTTCTTTATCGCTTCTACCTTAGCTGGATCTACCGAAATCCCAGCTCCAGAAATCACATGTCCTAAAAACTGAATCTGTTGCAGCCAAAACTCACACTTTGAGAACTTGGCATACAACCTTTCTTTTCTTAACAACTCTAACAGTTCCTTTAAATGTCCAGCATGCTCAGCTTCAGACTTAGAGTATACCAGAATGTCATCAATAAACACTATCACCGATTTGTCCAACATCGGTCTACAAACCCTATTCATCAAGTCCATAAAGACAGCTGGGGCGTTGGTTAACCCGAAAGGCATGACCAGAAACTCGTAATGCCCATACCGAGTTCTGAAAGCTGTCTTCGGTACATCTTCTTCTCTTACTTTCAATTGATGATATCCCGATCTCAGATCAATCTTAGAAAATACACTAGCCCCGTGTAACTGATCAAACAAGTCGTCTATTCTCGGCAGTGGATATTTGTTCTTAATCGTCAGCTTATTCAGCTCCCGGTAATCGATGCACATCCTCATGGTGCCATCTTTCTTCTTAACGAATAACATCGGAGCTCCCCACGGCGATGAACTCGGCCGAATGAAGCCCTTGTCCAATAATTCCTGAAGTTGTGTCATCATCTCTTTCATTTCGGTTGGGGCAAGGCGATAAGGAGAACGAGCTACCGGCGCAGCTCCAGGGATCAAGTCAATCTTAAATTCTACTTGTCTCTCAGGCGGTACTCCAGACAAGTCTTCCGGAAACACATCCGGAAACTGTGAAACAACAGGCACGTCGGCCAACGTTCTCTTTTCAGCCTTGGCATCAATAGCATATGCCAGGTAGGCGTCACACCCCTTTGCAACAAGCTTTCGAGCTTTTGCAATGGTCAGTAAGCACAGATCCCCACTTCTCCTATCCCCGTAGATGCAAATCTCACGCCCCTCCGGAGTAGTTATCTTAATCATTCGGCTCTTACACACTATATGGGCTTCATTCTCTATCAACCAATCCATCCCGATTATCACATCGAATTCACTGAATTCTATAGGGATCAAGTCCAAATTGAAGACTACATCTTCAATTACTAACGTGCAGTTACGGTAGACATGATCTACTTTTACTAGAGTGTTGCTAGCAGTTTCTATATCAAGAACAGCAGATAATCTAGATAGTGGCATGGCAAGTCTTTGTGCAAACATAGTAGAAACAAACGATCTATTGGCACCCGAATCAAATAAAACTCGTGCTGGCATAGAGTTAACTATGAACGTACCCGTAACGACTTCCGGATTTTCCCTTGCCTCCTCTGCAGTTATCTGAAAAGCACGAGCAGGTGCCCTTTGAGACTGACCCCGGCCTCGGTTAACTGAACCACCGCTTGAACCTCCCGAAGATCGTGTTGTAGATGGAGCAGCAGCAGCTGGATCGTTCTTTCTGCAATTCCTACTGTAGTGTCCCCATACACCACACTTATGGCAAGCATCTCCCCTCCTTGGGCACTCACTCTGATAATGGCCCAACTCACCACAACAAAAACAAGCACGTCCATTGGTGCATTTGCCGAAGTGTTCCAAGTGACACCTATTACAATATCGCGGCTCGGTGTTGATGGAGTAGGCACGAGCACGACCACGATCGGAAGAACCAGACGATCGACGATACGACTGCTGAGGTGAGTACTGTGAAGACCGGGAAGAACCAGAATATCCTCCTTCGCGCTGGCGCTTCGGCGGTGACGGCTGTGTTGGGTTGGTGGAAGCAGCAGTAGACCCAATCGAATAGCCCGACATAATCAAAATCTGCTCTACATTTCTGGCAGCCTCAAGTAAGCCAGCAAATGTAGGGTAGCGGACGTTGCTCATAACCCTCCTAATTTCAATATCCAGACCAGCCTCGAACCTGGTCACCTTCCTTTCCTCAGTATCGACTTGATGAGGCGCAAACAGACTCAGCCTCGTGAATTCTACAGCATATTGGGACACAGTCTTAGTCCCCTGCATCAGTGCCATAAACTTTGCTTCCAACCTCCGGCGCTCATCAACCGGACAGTATTGCTGAGTAAATAGATCCTTGAACTCAGCCCAAGTCATAACAGAGACCTTCTCCAATGTCAACGCATTCACCATTGCGTTCCACCACATGATTGCATCATTCGTGAACATAGCAGGTGCATAACGAACCATGTCCTTCTCAGCACAGTCGCTGATTCGGAATGTTCGTTCAGTTGCTGTTATCCATTCAAGTGCGGCAACAGCATCTCCTAGTCCATTAAACTCCACGGCCCCATTTCCTTTGAAATCCTTGAAACGACAACCTTTGGGCTTGTTAGACGACCCAATGTTGTCATCTCGTTCCTCGTTGTTACCCCCTTCCTTCTCCTTGTTCTTTCTCTTATCCTCTCTTCTCTTAGCATCGGCCTCATCTCGAGCCCGAAACTGATCCTGAATCATTTTGTTCTGCTCAGCCATCATGGCTAGCATCATCTCTCTTGTTTCTTCAGGTGTCATTCCTCCTCCAGACATGTTATGTAATAATAACACATAACTTGTTTAGTAACATGTCATCAGTTTAAAGACACCACTCATTTGTCCCGTATGATAGTCAATCACTTATAATTACTAGATCATAACCTATCTTAGTTCAGATCATTACTTAAACCACTACATATCATTACCTAATGTTTGAGATCAAGACCTCACGGACACTTGAATCTCAAACTACTGCTCTGATACCATACCGTGTGACACCCTTGCCACAACAACCACCATTTACAAAACACCCAGGATTTAAACATCAACATGCAATAACATAATGATCTGATAACCTAAATTAAGTGCGGAAGCATTAAAATATATAAGTAAAGTAGTGCAACAGTGTCAAACACCCTATGGTGCTATAAGGTACCAAGTCTAAGTCTACACACCCATTACAAATATTACAATCATCCAGAATATATTACAACATTGTCTCATAACATAAATTACCGATGAAATAGTACCAAGTCTTCCAAATCTTCCCAAAATGACCTAACTAGAAGGTCCGGCAGCTGATTTACCCTTTCCTGTAAAAATGAAGACAACTGAGGGGTAAGCGAATGCTTAGTGAATACACAGATTTACACATTTTATAAATCCTTATGATGCCCACAAGAGTAGCACCGACGACACACGTCGTGCACTCTCCACGTACACAAAGTACGACCACACATGAGCCGTCGCTCCCACGAGCCCAAAGCTCGGCCTTTAAAACATACTAACTGAGACAGACATAACATCGGGGATGACATACTGCCTACTGGACCTGGAGGGATCAGCTCCAGCGTCATATAGAGCAGTAACATCAGAGTAACAGATGCGACCCACCGGTCCATCGTAGATGCACAACAAACGAACGGACATGCATCAAATAAGAATGTGCATCTAAATCTAGAATTCCAAACGAAAAATGAAGCAACATGTCTCAGTAGGCAAAAGCAATCATAAAGCAGATATAAACATGCGAAATCATATGTACTCACAGTGGGTGCGTAATTAAACTTTTAACCAATATTATTTCTCCTCGGGCTATCAACCGGATCCACCAAGTACCCCACTGTGGGTTAGACAACACCACAAGGGACCTGTTAAATTAATTGCAACAATACCTCGAATCATAAACCGTTTAAATTCATAAAACCACGTTTTGTAAGTTTTGCAATATTTTCTCTCATTTCGGCCTATGTCCAAATCCATAATACAATTTAGTTGAACCCATTTCAAGTTTACATCCTGTCCTTTGTATATCTTATGTCATTTTATGTGTTGTTTATGAGTGTTATTCAAAATACTCGAGTTTAGAGAGTAGTATTCTCAATTTTAGGCATTAAACTCGAATTTTTATGATTAGATTCGAACCCATGCATCAGATTCGAACCCATGCATCAGATTCGAACCACCCTTCGAATCTAGGGTTAGATTCGAAACCCCATAGTACAGATTTGACTCCCATTCGAGTTTAGGTGATAGATTCGAACCATATGACACACACTCGAAAACACACTCGAATCTAGTACCAAACTCGAGTTTGTTCTTACATTTCGACTCTGTTCTTGGCATATTCGAGTCTGTTCATCATTTCAGCTTAAATCCTTCATTTCTAAGTCAAAAATCATGAATATGTCAAGTATCATGCCTAGATTCGATCCTATTATGCATATACTATCATATTCTTGCAATATTTCAAGCAAAACAAGCTCCAATTTACATAAAATGACAGATTCGAAATTCTAGTTCTTCAAAACCGAAACAATAAACTTAAAAGATTCGATTCTTACCTCAGTTCGTACGAAATCAGAAATCCGTTTGTAGATTGTTGTTGTACTCCACGAGATCTTTCCGTTGACGTATAATTCTCGATAATCGGACGGTCGGTTTGTGAAATAACTTAGAGAGATGTAGAGAGGAAATTCTAGAGAGAGAGAGTAGTGAGAGAGTAAAATGATGAAAATGAAATCTTTTACCCTTTTTATTCCACTTTCATCATTTTTGCACATTTCTCCCCTCAACTTAACCGGTTCCATAAAATACTGATTTATTCTTAAAATTATCATTAATAACTTTTAAATTCATAATTCTCCATAAAATGATTCAGAGTTCAAATTTTCTTAAAATAGCAACAAACTTTCTAAATATCCCAAATACATAATAATTGCTCAAATTTCAACTTAAATATATATTTTTCCACTTAATTAACCAAAATACAATAAAATAAATCTGAGGATGTTACAGCCCAAAACGTTTTTCAAGTATGTTAACCTAGTACAGAGAAATGAGAATTTGGTGGGGACATTGAATGCTCGGATCACGTATGCACGTCAAATGCAAGAAAACGAGAATAAACGTAACTTGGTGCTACTCTTCGGTTGACTAGAAATGATGTTTGGGTGTGCGACTCTTAGTGTAACCATCAATTGCTTTTGGTTTCGTCGACGTAGATTTCTTCATTACTACAGGTATCGATTGCTTATGATTTCGTGTTTATATTATTAGATTTGTTGCTTACATTGATTGTTCCTAAAATCAACTGGCTTCAACTAAAATAGATCGTTGATTTTTCGTGTTGCGTATCAACTTCTTCTGATTTCTATCATAGCTTTTTATTTTTTTGATGGTTTGATTGTTGGTATGATGGTCTGGTTTGTATTTGATCGTCTAATTGCTTCTGTTTTTTTATGTCTTTTTGATGGTTTGATTTATATCAGACTTTGATATTGCTTGATTGATTGCCTCATGTCTGTTTTTGATGTCTGATGGCTTGTATTTGCTTAAACAGTTACTTTGTTAACTCCGACTATCACCATTGGAAAGAGCCTTTCAAATTTGAAATTATACAAAATAACTACGTTGTCATTTTCACTTTGTATCCTGATGTATATTGTTGTTTTCGTGTGTTTTTAAGATTGTTGAGTATTATTGAGAAATGTCCTGCACTAATAGATTGTTACATTGTTTATTGTATCTTATGTAGTTATGTTTAATTGGGTCTTCAGTTACTTCTCCATCTTAAATTGTCGTTTCGTTTGAAAGATTTAAACAACTCATTCAGGACTTGGATTTAGAAAAATTAAAAGAAATGATTTAGCTCATTTAGGATTTTATATTATCCACTTCTCCACCTTTGATGATATATCAATCCCCACTAAATATTTCAATTCCTATAATTTTAGAATCCATCATTTTAAATTTATGCACTTCAAATGACACCTTAGTTTGTTTACTAACTGATATCATGTACTTCTAGACAACATCCAAACGCCAAAAGTATAAAAATAAGGAAAGATTCGAGAAGAACATCAAGAAATGTTGTTTAATTAGTACCTGAAACAACAACAAAGCACTGTTGGCCCTATAGTGCTTGGTTTTTTCATATTTTCTATCACTGGATGCTGTAAGTCATGAATTTTATGTAACATTTGTCAATAAATATTTTAATATGGTGTTTTGGTCATCAAATTAAAAGGTTTTAAACTTTGAGTCTGACACAACTTTCAGTGTCTCTCTATTCACTTCTAAGATAAAAAATAATTATATTGTTGTTTTATATTGAGAGTTTATCACTCTTCACTTGTGGTTTATGTAAATGCATGTTCTTTTAACTGACCACTTGAAATTAGCTCCTAGTCTCCTAGACCATATCAATGTACAAACTACATCTATGAACAACCCACTTGAAATTTGGTTGTTGGTTATGAATGTGTGATTTTGATCTATATCCATCTATGCTTGGAAAAACTACAATGGAATTTCTACTACATACATTTACAGAAGAAGTTTGTCAAGATCGAGATCTTACCTAGGATCATTTTTATCATTGCAAGATCAAGATCGTAGAATCGGATCGGGATCGTAAGATCCTACTGAAATTAAATATTATATATCACAGTATTGTATCATAAACAAAAGAGAGTCATTTCAATCCAAAAAAAATCGAAAATAATTCTCATTTAAAAGAAAGCTAGTCATTTTCATAGAGGATTTAAACTTTAAAGACAATACTAAAGAAAGTCATTTCCATACATCCATTCACAAGTAATAAATAGTTTGAAATACACGTCGTACGATCTTACGATCTTACTAACGATCCTACGATTATGCTTACGAAAACAAACCGTATGTAGGATCGGATCGTCGTACGATCTTACTATCTTACGATCTGATCGAAATCCACTTGTAGGATCGTAGGATCGTACGATCCTACGATTTAAATCGCGATTTCGATAACCATGATAATAGTGGTACACTTAATAATCTAATATTTAAATCAAAAAATAAAAATATTATGTTAAGATTAACACCAAAATATTTTAAATTGTTCAATTAATTTTATATGATAAAAGTTTCAAATGTCTTTTTATTTTAAATCTTTATCTATAACCTATAAATAGTATTAAAATAATATATAATCAATTCTCGTGAAGTCACGTGTCATCATAATGAATTGACATGTGTTATTTCTAATTTTTAAAAGTCACAAATGATATTTAAACTGTATTTATCCAAATTTAATATAATCTACTATATACATTTACAGAAGAATGATACGTCGTTTTGTCCGTATTCAAGTCGTTTTAAACTATTCATACATGAGATTTTATTCTCTGTGGTCGACTCCATATTAAGTTGGTGCATACTTCTTTTCCATTAGACTAAACTCCCCCTTGCCTCCACACATACACCCGTTTGTTCTTCAAGAGCACTAAACTCCCCCCTTGGCCTCACGCACCACACTAATGTTTATATTTTTCTAATCTTTCAGTGATCATATCACGACAAGTTGGCCTTGACAACAGTTTTAAATCTTCATATACTACCTGGACTTCTTTTTTCTCCTAAAACCAACTTTTGTTAATTGACTTAGGTGGCGTTTGGATTGTTGGAATGTTACATGACAAGATTAGAAAATGATAAGATTTTGATATGATAAGATTTGAAAATGATAGAACCAAAAAATGAAAAGATTATAGAAAACTTAGTTTAAGAGATAATATAATAATTGGGATAGAGGAAAGATGATGAAAAGATGGGGTTGAGGGAATATCAAATGCTAAATGAAATCAGATTTCTCCCTTTCTTTTCAACCAAATATGATGTGTAAGGATTTTAAAATCCAAATCCTACATGGGAGGTTCAAATCATTCAAACCAAACGCACCCTAAAGTGATTGATTACTAATTACAGTGTTGATTAACAAATGGTGGTCGCTGGTTACTGAATACTGAATCAATAAATTTTTTTTTACTTGCTGATTTTGTATTGAATTTTTTTCATAAAGTATTAGTTCATTTTAGGGTCAATTACTGAAAATAGTAACAACTTTTGGATTTTTTTACCATTTATAGCAACATTATTTATTTTTTTCTCACTAATAGTATCAACTTTGTATTTTTTCATATGAATAATATCAACTTTTGTATTTTGTATCCTTAATAGCAATAACTTTTGTATACTTTTTATCATTTATAGCAACAACTTTTTAAAGTTTTGCTATAAATGATAAAGAATGTAAAAGTTGATGCTACTAATGATAAAAAATAAATAATGTTGATATAAATGATAAAAAAAATCTAAAAGTTGTTACTATTTTTAGCAATTAGCCCTTCATTTTAATGAATAACTAGTTTGTTAACCCATGTATTACATGAAATATATTTTATGAATAATTATTATCTTAAAATATATATAACTATTAAAACTGTTATTATAAAGACATCAAAAACATATTAATAATGAAATAATATAATTTGATTTACGATTGTTATTAAATTAATATAACATATGTTTCAATTATGTTTGAAGTATGAAACTTTTTTCATTCAAATCGAAGTCATTATTGTTTCATATCATGTTTCAATTTGATCATCATTTGTCATTAATGACACTACACTTTGATTACATGTTGTCTCTGGAAAGGACCCGGTGGAAAGAAAAAAAAATCGTGTTAAATAGTACCGATAAAAGTTATCAAATAATGAGATAAGCATTCTAATTGTTATTTATCACCGATATGATTTATATTTAATTAGATAAACTTGTTTGACAAAAATAATCTTATTGTATGTTGAACAAGTTGGGATGATGCGGAGTGCACACTTGTTTAATATTGTTTATGAAATTTGATACGAAATTCTGAAAATCCATTTTTAGACCCGGTTTTGACCCATTTAAAATTCAGTTAATTTTGGCGGTTAAAAATGACGGTTGACCATTTTGGCGGTTCCCGACAAATATATGCACGGTTTTTGGTCATTTGGTGCGGTACATGAAATCAGAAACATATTCCATATTCTCTGTTCGAATTTCACAGTTTTATCCGATTGAGATTTCGATAGTACCGTCAAAATACTTCAATCTGAAAGTGTTCGTCACGACTCTCAGATTTCCAAGTAATTGAAATCCTCCGAAAATTCTACACTAATGTCTAAAAAAATTGGAAAAACATAATTGTGTTATTAGAAAATGAAAAACCAAGTATATTGTATAAAAACTTTAGTTTTATAATTATTGTAAAGGTAAAATTATTGTAAAATTATTTAAAAGTTCAAGTTAGTTCTAAACGTTAACTTTTAATCTTTAAGATTATTGTTTCAAAACTATAGTTTTGTGTTTCTCAATCAAATAAAGTTTTTACTTTTAATTGAACATTATTTTATTTTTAATTGAACATTATACTTTATCCAAAATTAAAGTCTATATCCATATTTATATATATTATAATAAAAAAGAACATTGAAATGCCACGTGTCATTCTATCAATGTATTCCTTTTTTAATTTCCCCGCTCTTTTTTCATATTTAGAACAATTGTATAATAAATTTAATTTATTAAAAAATATACAAATAATCTTTTATCTTTCCTTCCTAATTTATTTTCTAAAATTAATTACTTCAGTTCAAAAGATTAAAAGCAATTAAACTAATTGGTTACTAATAATTAAGAGTCTAATATATTGTCGTTAAATTTGAAACATGCATATTATAATTATATTTATTTTGTATAATTAATATCTGAAAACAAATATTTAATATATAACATAAATTTTTTTAATTAATCATATTAAGCATAAAATGTTGACAAATTAGATATATTTTTTCATTCATATACGTCATATGTTTTCAATAATAAATATTCAGCAAAATTATTTTAAAATTTAAATAGTTTAATTAATTTTACAATCTACTTTTTTTCTTAAAATTTTCTATTATTATTACTTATTAATACCAAATATAACCAGATTTAAATTTTTTTTTTATTAATTCTAAAAAATATGAATATAAAATGAATTGTAAAGATATGATAGTCAAGGTTGTCAAGATCGAGATCTTACCTAGGATCGTTTTAATCATTGCAAGATCAAGATCGTAGGATCGGATCGGGATCGTAAGATCCTACTGAAATTAAATATTATATATCACGGTATTGTATCATAAACAAAAGAGAGTCATTTCAATCCAAAAAAAATCGAAAATAATTCTTATTCAAAAGAAAGCTAGTCATTTTCATAGAGGATTTAAACTTTAAAGACAATACTAAAGAAAGTCATTTCCATACATCCATTCACAAGTCATAAATAGTTTGAAATATACGTCGTACGATCTTATGATCTTACTAACGATCCTACGATCTTGCTTACGAAAACAAACCGTATGTAGGATCGGATCGTCGTACGATCTTACTAACGATCCTACAATCTTGCTTACGATCCTACTCAAAATCGATCCTATTAACGATCCTGATCGAAATCCACTTGTAGGATCGTACGATCCTACGATTTAAATCGCGATTTCGATAACCATGATAATAGTGGTACACTTAATAATCTAATATTTAAATCAAAAAATAAAAATATTATGTTAAGATTAACACCAAAATATTATAAATTGTTCAATTAATTTTATATGAAAAGTTTCAAATGTCTTTTTATTTTAAATCTTTATCTATAACCTATAAATAGTATTAAAATAATATATAATCAATTCTCGTGACGTCACGTGTCATCATCATGAATTGACATGTGTTATTTCTAATTTTTAAAAGTCACAAATGATATTTAAAACTGTATCTATCTAAATCTACTTTTAATTTCATATCAAATCAAATCCAATAAAATCTAAGACTCTAATAAAGTTTAAAAAATATTAAAAAATAATTACTATCCATTATATCTAGAAATATATAAAAATTAATAGGTCATGATAAATAATAATATCATTGTCGTACATTTTTGTTTAAAAAAAAAATTTGTATTTACCTTTTAGTTTATCATCTTTTATATAAATAACAAAATATTAAAGTATCCACGTAATACGCGGGTAAATCAACTAGTATATTAATAAAAGAAGATGCTTAGTGCCACGTGTTGACTCCTCGCTTAAGCAAAATTTTCTTTTCCCGCCCAATTTTCTATATATAATATTCTTAATTAATTATCTAATTTATATTTAGAATTTAAATAAAATATAATTAAGTAATACCTAATTTAACTACTATAAATAAAAAAACAATCTTTTTAAATGATTTGAATAACTTCCAAATTTAACTCCTAATTTTAGTTAACTATTCATAATTTTATATATTCAAAAATAAAAATAATACAATATTGGTAATCAAATGTTTAATAGTTTGTTTTTGAATTTATAATAATTTTAAATTGTGTTCTATTTAAAAATAAAGTGTTAAACTTTTATTTATGTATAGAAATATAAAAATAATTTTTTTTAAATGAATAGTATTTATACATATTCAAAAATAAGAAAATTTTAATTATCCCTAAAATCAAAAAATAACATTGTTTTCCTATCTTTTTAGGAAAAAAAAAAATAAACATTTTTTTATGTAATTTACGTTTGGGTAGATTTTAGTAAATTATTTATAAAATATCCACGTAATATGTGGGTTGATAACTAGTTGTATATTAAAGACGTCCTAGAATCTTTCATTTATCTTAAAATGAAGGGTTCATTATGAAAAAAATGTATATATATTTTTTCAAGGTTTTAACGTTTTCATCCATCTATGTTATCTTTTTTCCTTTGAAGCCCCCAAGTTAATTTTTTACTTGGTTTTGTAAAATTTAACTATTAGAGTCTGTGAAAATTAGTTTCTACCAATTCAATCAACTAGATGCAATTAATAAGAACAGAGAATTTAATCAATACTGACCGAATGATTTGATTGAAGAACTTGATGATTACAAAATGATGAACTGAATATTCTTCTTCGTACAGAGTTGTTCTCTAAATTGAATGCGTACAAAAAGTGATATCTGACAGATCTGACCAAAATCTACCTATTTTGAAAGTCAACATGACTATTTATACACATTTACAAACTATGAGGAAATTACATATTAAGTCCCTAGACTTTGATATTTCATCAACTAAAACATATTCCAACAATCTCCCCCTTTGATGAAAGTAGCAAAGTCTTCAAGTTGACAAGCCAAGCTTCTGTTCAAATCTTCTAATACTTTTCCGATCAGACAGTCTCCATTCAATTTTAGAGATAAACTCGACCATGAGTTTTCGATCGTTAACTGATAAAGCTCCTTTCTTTGTCTTCCTCTTTCGATCTGCTGCCAGCTTGCCTTTCAGACCATTCATCACCTTAATCAACGTTCCATCAGAAAACTTATTCAGTTCAACACTTCTCATAGCTCTCAATCTTTTATTTCTATCTTTGTACATGACAGCTGGATGCTTCACCATTATAACTTGAAACTCTTTAAGCTCACCAGCAAATTTAATATCTCTGTGAGGTGCAGTCATGTTTATCTTCCTCATGCCTCTCTCAACTCCAATCTGTAGATCTTGCACTGACATTAATACCAGTTTGGTATGCATAAAATGAAACAATGTCTTCAGTGCAAATCTACAATGTTCATTCCTTTTATTCCTGCACAGTTCGTCAAAAAGATCTTCAATATCGACCAAGTGCATGTTGAACATGTCAGCTTCTGTGAATACATATGTGTTTCCATCAGACCTGGTTACAGTAAACTTCAGATAAAAAATCTTAACAAATCTTTCCTTTTCAATCATCACCAGATCTACTATCCTGAAGTCACTCTTCATCTTCTCAACCTCTTGAGTCTTGTTTCTTAAGAAACTGGCATAGTTGACCAGATTGGGCATGTTCGGCTCTAAGACTCGGAATAACTTGTGAAATGAGCAAGGTGCTTGCTTTTTACAAAAGATCCGTTTCTCTAAAATGTCTTCAATGTACGGCATCTTGTTTCTTTTCCTTATGAACTCAGCAGACCTGTTCTCTGGTAGTTCAAGCTTTTTCACCTTTTTCTTACTTATCTCATCTTTATTCAACAAAGTCAACATATCTTGAATTTCTCTCTGCACCACTTGTTGTGCTTGAAATCTTAATCTGTGTTGCTTCTTTGACTCATCAGCAAGTACAAATTCATTAAAAAATCTGTCCATCACTTCCACTTCATTTAAGACAACTGTTTCTTGAGCGATACTGCTCTCAACAGGGAACTCCTCAAATTCTTCCTTAATCTGTACAACAACCTCAGGCTTTTCAACCGTTGGTGTTGATTCAACATCTTTCATGATTTCTTCAACTAACACCTCCTCTTCTTCTATTCTTTCAGCTCTAAAGTCAACATCAATTAACGCAATTATGTCATCATCTTCAGACAATTCAATATACTCTTCTCTTCCTTCTCCTATCTCTAGAATACTCAGCTCCTTCTCTTTTTCTTGTACATCTTCCTCAGAATCAATATATTCAACAAACTGATAGATATCAGGCTGAGTGTTCAAAGGAACTGGAACATCTTCATAAAGAATCAATCCCATCTCTCTTTGTTCACCAGCTGACTGTTTGGATCCTCCGGCTTCTTTCCCTTGAGATTCTGGCTCCTTCTCTGGATATGTCAGCATTAAAATCCCTGGCGTCGGTTGATCAAGCTTTCTCCTCTTCTCCCCCTCATGAGGAGCATCATCGGAGTCTTCGTCATGCTCATCATGTTTCCTCTTTGATGAGGAAGCTTGAGCCTTGCAGGTCTCTTCCACTGCAGCTACTCGTTCAGAAAGATTACCCAACGCAGTTACCACAGTATTTTCCAGGCTGATCATTCGTTCTCTCATCTCGTCAAATTGATCAAAAACAAAATCCTTCAACTCTTCCTTCAACTCTTCTATAGCTTGCTTTGAGTCAGTTTGCTTGACAGACTCCTCTGCAACATCTTTTCCCTTTAAAAATTTCTGAATATTTGTCATTTGAGCCATTACCTCCGCTAACTGATTAGAAACATGTAAATTGACACCAGACACAGCTGCATTCAGTGCACTTGTCAAGGTTGACTCTGTAACAAACGGGGATAAACTCACCACTGGGTCACGTAGACTTCCAGTTGACACAACAGTCGAACTTGTAAAAAGAACTTCTGTGTGGCCAGTGCTCAGAGTTGGTATTGGCGTTTCTCTGACTGGACTTCCACCCTCTTCAAGTGACGGAGCAACAAATGCTTCCGTTACTAAGGGTGTTCCGGTGGAAACACTAAGTTCAGCCACACTTACTTCAACGAATGAAGTTGACTCAAGTGTCCTAAAGTGTATAGGATCTAGACTTTGTGATTCAAATGAAGTCGTACACACGGGCAGTTGTGTACTTGTTTCAATATCCATCAAGTCCAAGTGACTTTCGGATAGATCATGTGTTTCATCCCGGTGTTCAAATGAAACAATCTCCTGTTGAGAGGAGACTGAGTGGATAGGAAGGTGTGCAGTCGTCAGTGGGATACTGACTTGTTCAATGCTAACTCTCATAGGAGAGCTAACAGCAGATGTAGCTATTTCCCGGCTTTCTGGGCTTAGGACCTCCCTCACACTCTGTTCAGCTATCTGTACTATGTCAATCATCAAACCTCCTCCCTCATGATGATCACCTCCATCATCATCATCATCATCATCATCAGCTCCTTCTCCCTCTCCTTCTTGAATATCAGATAATGTCCTCTCAGAATCTGACTTTTCAGCTTCTTCCTCACCACCCCTCACACTTCCTACTCCCTCACTCATAGACTGGGCAACCTGAACTTCAGCCCCTTGCTGAGGTTCCTCGATCCTTAAAGCTCCTGGGCTAAGAGAACCCGGTTCTTGGGTCTCTATCGGAGCATGATCTATTCGATATAATTTCACATTTTCACTCTCTTGATCAGCATATTTGAGTAATGACTCTGGAATTGGCATTATGTTAGCATTCGGGGAGTCTGGCACTTCATGCAAACTCATCATGACGTAGTCTGGGCATCTCTGAGAATTGGCTCTCTTTGGAATATTTTCATTGGCCCGTAAGATCCCTCGGATCAGAATCTGGATAAACCGTTGAAGAGGAACGAACTTCCTTGCTCTATTTGTAGTCTTAGCCAGTACTATCTCCTTTAGATCCTCCCAGATACACAGAGCAAAATCATAATGTTTGTTGAATGCGATCCCATGAAATATCCTCAGGCAATGAATGCTGCATCGGTCAATTCCAGTATGCTTTGAAGTCATGCAACGATTAATGATACCAAACAGTGTGTACCATTCGCCATTTAAACCATTTCTGTGAAATTTAGAGCTTTTCGGAAGTGGCTTTGAGTAGCCTAGACAAATCAAATCATGAACAAGCTCTTCATCAGAAACAAAATCCTCAAAATCTGCTAACTCTGGAAAGTTCACAGTGTCTATTCGTCGTGGAAGAAATAAATTGTGACGTAGCCTTGCAAGAGTGATCTTTGTCTTGAATTGATCAATCGTCACTTTAAAATGGTGATTACCATCCGCAGGAACAAATTTGACAGTATGCCAAAATTGTTGTAAGTACACTTGTGGAATAGACGGCTTATACTGAAGCAGATAACCAAGAGGATGGCCTTTTAGAATGTCCACAATGATCGGATGGCTTACTTTTATAACTTTGGGGTCTAAACGGTGATTATTGTCCCTGAAAGGAAGGCAATGTTTTGGCTTGACAAGTTGATTATCTGGAATAATATGGGTTTGTGAAGAACGGGCTACAGAGGTTGATCTGACTGGGGTAGAAACGAGGGTATGATTTGACGATGATTGAGCATCAGAGGAATTTGAATTTTGGGATTGCACAGGAGATGCCATTTGAATACCTGTAAAAAATAAAATTCATGTTAGGCTTACCAAGTATACAAAGGACAACCTTCAAAATGTAGAAAAACTTGTAACATTTTATCAGAAATTGCAAAAACTTGTGATTTTCTGTTTAAAGCATCGGGATTCCTGACAATAATTGAAAATTATTGAGAGGACTCCAAAGTCAATCGTTTAGAGACCAATGTTAGAAAAACACAAATTTATAACAATTTCTTAAAAAATGTGACATTTTTTCTTAAAACTTTAAAATTCTACACTTAGAAAAATTTTCTGATAAAACTCGAATGAAACTACACGTTTCTCGAATGACTCTTTAACAATCCTCGGGTGACACATGAAACAACTCGAATAAGTCTACACCCAACTCGAATGATGTATACATGAAACTCGAATAATACTCTGTAAAACTCGAATGATGAGTCTATGAAACTCGAATCAATCTATATACAACTCGAATGAAGTTTGACTCAACTCAAATGAAGTTTGACTCAACTCGAATGAGTCTTGAAGTTTCTCGAATGAAGACATGTAAAACTCGAATGATATATGTCCTAAACTCGAATAAGCTGTAAGTCCTTATGTGCTGAAAATTTTCTAAGTGTTACACACACTTGTCAACTCGCATAAAGCACAACCCTTTCTCGAATGAATCATCATGAAACTCGAATAACTCTCAAATAAAACTCGAATGACACATATAGGCAACTCGAATGACTATACAGGCAACTCGAATGACTATACAGGAATGACTATACAGGCAACTCGAATGACTATACAGGGAAGTCGATTGACTCTGTCATTCAACTCGAATGACTCTTTGACAATTCGAATGGAACTGTTGATCAACTCGAATAACACTTTCAATAAACTCGAATGAAGCTGTTGATCAACTCGAATGACTCTTGACATACAACTCGAATGACTCACTGATGCTTTATTCGAGAAAGTTCTTTTAATTTTTCTACAAGTCTAAAACACACTGAATTTGATGAATTTAATTTCAAGGATCATTTTCAGTGTTTTAAAACCTGTACCCCCTTCGAAAATGTATTTTAAACATATTTATTTTACTGAACTTTGAACAAAAACAACTTTAAAGTTGTTAAAAATTCAAATTTCAGAATATTCAAGAACTCGAAACTGTTTCATTAGAAAATCAATGATTCTGTTTGTGTGATGTAAAAATGACTTATGAAATTTTAGATTCATAATCATAGTACCAATTCGAGCCTTATCACACATTTAATTTCAACTTTATGAACAAAGATTAGTATTCTCCATTAACGGTCAAGAACACAAACAAAAAAAATACGAACAGATAGGTTCAAACAACTCACACTGAACATTTACACTAAAAATATAAACAATCAAACTGAAATAGGTAACTTTTACTCACAATTTTGATGAAAAGAAGTCGGTTGTGGGTTTGACGTTTCTTAGAAGTGAAGAAAGCTTGTTGGAGAAGATGAAGGAATAGATTTTCCGAAAAAAAATGATTTGAATTTGAAAATTCAAATTTATAGTCAAAATGAGCAGGCCCATTTTAATTTTTTTTTTTTTTTCAACTTTAAACAACCCGGCCCATCATCTAATCCAAATTAGCCCACTAGTTACCTTTTCAATCAAAATTGTGATTAACAAATACAAAAACAAAAAAATTTAACAAAAATTCAAGATAAAATCTGAATTTCAAAACAAAAAAAAAATTTAAAACCACACAAACCAAAACAAAAACAATTCTGTTTTTCAAAACAAACTATAAAATGGACTAAAAAAAATCTACACAATTAAAAAATTTTGCACACATAAAACAACAAAAAAATTGAAAACACACAAAAAAAATAAAATTATTAATGTTGCTCCCCCTCAACTTATGATTTCATTTTGCAAATCTGCTCCCCCTACAAAATAACAGATAATTTTTATCAGATTTATGCAAAATCAGATAAAATGCTTTTCTGCTCTCCCTGCACATGACATTCCAGATCTCGTTAAATTCTCAAGTATATAAACTTTTTATGAATCATGAATTTAACATCAGATAAAAATCACTTAAAAAATGAAAATTTTAAAATTAAAATTTTGAAACTACTGAATTATTAAATCTTAACGATTCAACATACCTAATTTGTATACCAAAAAATTAAACTGCTTTTCATCTAACGCTTTGGTAAACAAATCAGCTAGTTGATATTCAGTAGGTACAAAATATAATTCTATATTTCCATTTTCTACATGATCTTTAATGAAATGATATCGAATGTCGATGTGTTTCGTTTTAGAATGTTGCACCGGATTTGATGAAATAGCGATTGCGCTCTGAGAATCACAGTATATTGGAATCTTCTTTGGTGTAAACCCGTAATCACGTAGTTGGCTTTTCATCCACAACACTTGAGAACAGCAAGAAGATACAGCCACGTATTCTGCTTCAGCTGTTGACAATGAAACACAGTGTTGTTTCTTGGATGACCAACATACGGGTTTGTCACCTAAGAATTGTACTGCTCCTGACGTACTTTTTCTGTCCATCTTATCACCTGCGTGATCAGCGTCAGAAAAAGCAGTCAGATGAAATGAAGACTCCCTAGGGTACCACAAACCAAGATTTGGAGTACCTTTGAGATATCTTAAAATTCGTTTTGCAGCAGTTAAGTGTGATTCTTTTGGATTTGCCTGATATCTAGCACAGACACATGTAGCAAACATAATATCTGGTCTACTGGCTGTTAAGTACATTAATGACCCAATTATACCTCGATAATGGGTTACATCTACAGGTTTTCCTGAGATGTCCGCATCGAGTTTTGATTTTGAATCCGGAGCCATGGGAGTTTTCATAGGAGTACTATTGACCATGTTAAATTTCTTTAACATGTCTTGGATATATTTTGACTGATTGATAAAAATACCATCAGTCAATTGTTTTACTTGTAAACCTAAGAAAAAATTTATTTCCCCCATCATGCTCATTTCAAATTTCTGGGACATTAAAAACGCGAATTTCTTACAAAATTCAGGATTTGTAGACCCAAATATTATATCATCTACATATATCTGTATTACTATAATATCTGGCCCCTGACGTTTTATAAACAGGGTTGTGTCAACTGCACCTTTTGTAAATCCACATTTCAACAGATATGTTGAAAGTGCATCATACCAAGCACGAGGTGCTTGTTTAAGGCCATACAGTGACTTATCCAAAATATATACATGATCAGGTTTCGAAGGATCAGTAAACCCTTCGGGCTGATATGTATATACTTCATCTGTTAGCTCCCCGTTTAAAAACGCAGTTTTGACATCCATTTGATATACTGTAAAATTTTTATGTGCGGCAAAAGCTAAAAACATCCTTATAGCTTCAATGCGTGCAACTGGTGCGAATGTTTCATCATAATCAATTCCTTCTTGTTGACTGTATCCTTTGGCCACGAGACGAGCTTTATTCCGAATAATGACACCGTGTTCATCTTTCTTGTTCTTGAAGATCCATTTCGTGCCAATTATAGATTTGTCTTTTGGTCGCTCAACAAGTCTCCAGACCTTTAACCGTTCGAACTGGTTGAGTTCCTCTTGCATCGCCACAATCCAGTCAGCATCCAGAAGGGCTTCTTTTACATTTTTAGGTTCAATCTTACTTAAAAAATTTGAAAATAAGCATTCATTTATTGTAGCCCTTCTGGTTTGGACTGATGACGATGGATCACCAATGATATTCTCTATTGGGTGATTTCTTGTCCACTTAACTGTATGTGGAAACGGTTCTATTGGGTCTTGGTTGGGATTGGAATCGAAATATGGTTCGGGAGTTGTTGCAGATGTTGTAGGTGTGATGCGAGTGTCGTTAACCCGTCAAAAATACCACTAAATACCTTAGAAGCTAGGGTAAGTAGGGATCGTATCCACAGAGAGCGAGAGGTTAATTGCACGTATTTAAGCGATTAGCATTGCAAAGTAAGTAACTTAGAAAGATTGAGTGGTTTGTAAAAAGGTGATTACTTGATTTATAAAACTAATTACTTGCGAATTTTGTGAAAAGAAAACTTAAGAAGATTGTTTGATTGAATAAAGTACGAAGATAACCATTCCCGGATTCCACACCTCGCTTTGTGTTTAATTTATAAAAACGATTTGAAGATTACATAGACATAATTTTCGTTAGAATTATTATTAAAACCATTACGTGATCTTGGGCATAGCGCGTGACACGTTTGATTACTCGTCTTAATTAAATAATTAACTCGGCACGAATAATAAAATGTCTACGAACTATCTTGCGAAACGCAACAACAAAATAATAATCATTCGTTTACAATCACAATATAAATAATAAAAACCATGCAAACTTAAAGTAATCGTTCATAAAGTAAAACTTAGCGATGTGCTTCCTCCGAGAATGATTATGGTGAGCTTAGCCGGACATAGTTGATGCAACGTTCAAGAGTTGTTGATCCATCACCGTAGCTCGACTCGTGTGTTCTTCGTACGTGTTTTCGCTCAAACAGGGTTCTTTTCCTTAGCCTTCTCCTCCAAAAAACGATGTTGAACTCTGAAATATGACTTGGTATTTATAGGAAAAACTGGAAAAACCCTAAAAACGGCCGTCTATTATTTTAATGGGCTGGGCGAAGCCGTAGGCGCAGGCCTGCGCCCCCCTCTGCGCCCCTCTGTGAAATCCGTATTTTTGTGAATTAATTTCTTCTGTCGAGCACTCGGTCTGGGCGCAGGGCTGCGCCCCTCTCTGCGCCTGGCTCTGAAATTTCGTCCTTTTTCATCATTTTAAACCGGATTTTGTTTACCTGCACAAGCACAGAATTTATTCAATAGCGGCACATTCTATAACACTTTTATATTAAAAACAACTCTTTTACGCTTAATAAACATGGTAAATTATCACCCGATCAAACTTCCCCAACTTAATTCTTGATCGTCCCGAGCAAGCAACGAAAATCAGATTTTTAAAACATCGGGTTTATCAAGCGTACAAAACATAATTAACTCATTTAAACAAGCACTAGCCTTCATAGATGTGTTGAAACTCGCAGACACGAACAGAATTTAATTCAGATATATCGTGATGTTTCTTGGATAGTTGTTCCAAAATTCCTCACCACTATTATCCTTTTAGCTCAAGGTTACAGAATTGAATTCACGTGGGTCACTGGACCATCTTTTTCCTCGATGCATGACTTGAGCTACTAATTTTTTTTTTTTTTTTTTGTTCTTTTCATGCAATGTCTATGTTTTTCGTTCAAGTTTACTATGACTTTCTAGATGATCCGTGTAACAGGATTTGGGTCAGCCACTCCCAGACCAGTTGGTCTTAGGGGACTAGGCATGATGGTACCCTTCAGACTTAATCTCCTGAATCAACTAGGCCACACTTGAATTGAGGCTCTATTCGTGTTCGTTTCCTCCCCCTTATTGCATGAATAAATAGCGGCTATTGAAATCCTTGTTAATTATCACTCGCTACAACACAATATATCCTACTTCAACTCGGTTCACTTCTTTGGGTTTTAAACATCTATGACTCTTTATGTTATGTTTAAACTCATATAATTACGTCTTTTTGCTTGAAACCGACCTAACTAACATCATCATATTTAAGTTGCAAGCTCAACAATAAAAATTTATCGGGTTAATTGATCGGATCTTTTACGGCTCGCTCTTCACACAATCTTAAAAAGAAACACATTTATTCAGTCACACAAACACTAAAAATAATAAAGCATAAAAACAGTAATTCATCCTACTTAAAGAGAGGAACGGAAGAACCTGACTACTGCGGTGGTGGTGGCGGTCCGAGAATACTGTCGTAGAACTCACTGAAAGGCCCATCATCTTCTCGTGCTAGTAATTTTCTTCAAACTTCCCCAACTTGAGTTGAAAACTCAAGTTTAACTGAGATCAACACTAACAATGGCACCTTAAATCTTTATAAGTGAGTTATTTGACCAAAAACTTGTCATTTTTCGTAAATTTTTTTCTCGGTTTCACGATATATAACATATAAAGCATAGTGTGAAGCATAATGCGTTCCCCTTCCCCAACTTAAAGAATTGGGGCGTCCTCGGCACACAAATAATTATGAAACAAGAAACATTTACGAAGAAATGAAACAACACATGTAGCATCTAAGTATCGAATATTCAAGCATGTGCAATATAGTATTGGTGCAACACACATTTTGCTAGGAATTGCCCCTCCCTAACGTAAGTATATTCCTTTTAATTTCCTCAAATCTCAATGGTCCCGAATGTGCAAATTCTTTCCCCAACTTAGTTGGTTGCGATATGTACCACCGTAATATAGGATGAATTATTATTTTACTAACTAATTTAAAAGAGCAACAAACTAAGGCATAATAAACTTTTATCTGCAAAAATTAAAACACACTTTCGTGGTGAAAACGATTGCACTTAGCACGTGCAACAAGCCTTTAAACCCCTCAGTAGCCTGAGTGGACGAGTTATAGTCTCGTGAGGGTTTCTATGGAACATACCCACAAAGTTCTTTGGGTTGCCTCCCAAAAAGCGCTAAGTTTAATGTCTTCAGCCAGACGTTTTGGAGCTCTTACATGTTTAAGTTATATCTTCCAAGACCATTGTCTCAGATGATATAAATTCATTGTCAGCCCATTGTACAAATAATTTTAATCTGTGTCCGTTTACTTTAAATGGCTCACCACCTTTTTGATCTATTATTTCAACCACACCATAGGGGTAAACATTAGTTACTGTGTATGGGCCTGTCCACTTACTTTTTAATTTACCTGGGAAGAGCCGCAGGCGTGCGTTAAATAGCCAGACTTTGTCACCTTTATTAAACACCTTTCTTTTTATTATTCGATCGTGGAAAGCTTTTGTTTTTTCTTTATATATTTTAGAACTTTCATAAGCTTCCTTGCGAATTTCTTCTAATTCGTTCAGTTGGTGTTTTCGATTTATACCGGCAGCTGTGAAATTAAGGTTTGCATTTTTAATGGCCCATAAGGCGCGGTGCTCTAGCTCAACCGGTAGATGACATAATTTCCCACAAACTAGTTTATAGGGAGACATACCAATAGGGGTTTTATACGCTGTACGATACGCCCAAAGTGCATCATCTAATCGTATTGACCAATCTTTCCTATCGGGTCGTACTGTTTTTTCTAATATTCGCTTAACCTCCCTGTTAGATACCTCTACTTGTCCACTAGTTTGTGGGTGATATGGGGTAGCTATCTTATGCGTCACTCCATAATGTTTAAGTAGTTTGCTAAAGTACATATTTTTGAAATGAGAACCCCCATCACTAATTATGGCTCTAGGAATTCCATGACGAGAAAATATATTACGTTTAACGAATTGGCAAACTACTTTGTGATCATTGGTTCTTGTGGCTTCGGCTTCTACCCATTTAGAGACGTAATCAACTGCCACTAGGATGTATTCGAAACCATATGACTTAGGAAAGGGTCCCATAAAGTCTATGCCCCACACATAAAAAATCTCTACTATAAGATTGGTGTCATAGGCATTTGGTCTCTTTTTGAAATACCTCCTATCTGCTGGCATCGTAGGCATGACTTAACAAACTCGTAGGAGTCCTTAAAGATGGTTGGCCAAAAGAATCCACTTTGTAGGATTCGATGTCCTGTCTTTTTAGCACTAAAATGGCCTCCACATGCATACGAGTGACAGTGATTTAAAATATCATAATGCTCATTATCTGGAACACATCGCCGGATAATCTGATCTACTCCAATTTTGAATAAATCCGGCTCCTCCCAAATGTACTGTTTAGTTTGAGAGAAGAAATACTTTCTTTGATGTGAATTCCAGTGGCTTGGGGTTTTCCCTGTGACAAAGTAATTTACTAAGTTAGCGAACCAAGGCACTTTTGCGACGAACAATAATTGTTCATCTGGGAAATTGTCCCGAATGGAGTCCAGCATATCAGTGGTGATTGCTGGCAGTCTCGAGAGATGGTCTGCTACTACATTTTCTGAGCCCTTTTTGTCTCTGATTTCTAAATCAAATTCTTGTAGCAACAGTATCCAACGAATTAGCCGTGGCTTAGCATCTTTCTTAGCCAAGAGGTGTCGTAAGGCACTATGATCGGAATACACGATTACCTTAGCTCCCCAGACGTAAGATCTAAACTTATCTAGCGCATACACTACTGCAAGCAATTCTTTTTCAGTGGTTGTGTAATTAATTTGAGCTTCAGAGAAGGTTTTACTTGCATAGTATATTACCACTGGCTTTTTGTCCACTCTTTGACCAAGGACGGCACCTACTGCATGATCGCTGGCGTCACACATGATCTCAAAGGGTTGAGACCAATCAGGTGATTGCAGAATTGGTGCCTCCGTGAGCTTCATTTTTAATGTGTTAAATGCCTCTGCACAGTCTTTATCAAAATTGAACGGTGCGTCTTTTAGGAGAAGGTTACATAGGGGTTTGGATATGGCACTAAAATCTTTTATGAATCTCCTATAGAAACCTGCATGTCCTAGAAAAGAACGAATCCCCTTGATATTAGTTGGTGGTGGTAGCGAGGAAATTATTTGTATCTTAGCTCGATCAACCTCCATTCCTCTTTCAGAGACTATGTGTCCTAAGACTACTCCCTCTTTAACCATAAAGTGACTTTTCTCCCAGCTTAGTACTAAATTAGTTTCAGTACAACGCTTAAGAACTTTTTCTAAATGAGAGAGGCACCCTTCGAATGACTTATCAAATATCGAAAAGTCGTCCATGAAGATTTCAAGAGAACCTCCGACCATGTCTGAAAATATAGCCATCATACATCGCTGAAATGTGGCTGGAGCGTTACATAATCCAAATGGCATTCTTCGGTAGGCGAATGTGCCATACGGACACGTAAATGTCGTTTTATCTTGGTCCTCTGGGTGTATTGGGATTTGGTTATACCCCGAATAGCCATCTAGGAAACAATAGAATTTCTGCCCTGCTAGCTTCTCTACTATTTGGTCGATGAATGGCAGAGGAAAATGATCTTTTGAGGTTGCGGCGTTTAGTTTTCTGTAGTCAATACATACTCTCCACCCCGTCACAGGGCGAGTTGCAATCTTTTCTCCTTCAGGAGTATCGACAACAGTGATTCCAGATTTTTTTGGAACCGTTTGTGTGGGACTAACCCATTGGCTATCTGATATCGGATAGATAATTCCAGCATCTAGCCATTTCAACACTTCTTTCTTCACTACCTCTCTAAGGTTAGGGTTTAGCCTTCTCTGAGCATCTCTGCTTGGCTTGGCTGTTGGATCAGTTATAATCCTATGCATACACAGCATCGAACTAATTCCTTTAAGATCTGCTATGGTCCAGCCTACCGCTTCCTTATATCTCGATAACACTTCTAACAAGGCCTTTTCTTGTGCAGCAGTAAGGTCTGTTGCAATGATTACAGGCAGTGTATTCTCAGGGCCAAGAAAAGCATATTTGAGATGAGATGGAAGTGGTTTCAACTCTAGCTTGGGTGGTTGCTCTAAAGACGGTTTTGCTGATGGTGGAAGGTCAGTCGGAAGTTTTTCGATCTTATGTGTCCATGGTGGTTGATTAGAATCTACTGACTGAACACTTTCAAGTTCAAACTCCTTAGCTTCAGGCATATTATCTAGCATATGCGCATTATAGTACAGGAGCAGCTCCACTGGATCTTTACATGTTATTGTTGATAATTGTTGTTGTGTTAAATCATCAACTAGATCGATCATATAGCACTCTGAATCCAATGACGCATTGGGTACATTGTTAAAGACATTAAGTCGGAGTTTACGGTTTCCGAATGCTATGTCTAATGCACCTGTCCTGCAATTGATTTGAGCGTTGATTGTGGCTAAGAAGGGACGTCCTAATATGATTGCCGGTTGGCTTTCTTTGTAAGCACTATCTGAATCCAACACTAAGAAATCTACTGGATAATAGAAATCTTCGACCTTAACGATTACATCAGATAACATTCCTCGTGGTACTTTGGTAGACCTATCTGCTAATTGTAGGATGACATCTGTTGTCTGTAGGGTTCCTAGATCATGTTGGTCAAATAAATTACCAGGTAGAATATTAACACTTGCCCCTAGGTCTAGAAGTGCTTTTTTAATTTGAATATCGCCGATAGTTACCGGGATCAAAGGTGATCCTGGATCTTTTAGTTTAGGCGGCAGTGAGCTCGTGATAACTGCACTGACTTGTTCAGTGAGGTTGATTTGTTTCGGAAGAGTTATTTTAAATTTTCGCTTCTGAGTACAAAGGTCTTTTAGGAATTTAGCGTAAGAAGGAACTTGTTGTATAGCTTTGATTAAGGGAATGTTAATTTTAACTTGATTAAAAATATCCCATAACTCTTCGTTTTTAGGTCCTTTCTTACCATAAGGGAATGAAGCTGGATTTTCTAAGGCCGTTGGGTAGGGAACAGTTTCAGTATTGGAACTCTCTTCCCCAACTTTAATCTCTACTGGTTTCTTGGCTTCTACTTCCTTAAAAGTTACTTTCTTAACTTTTGTTTCAACCTTTGACTCCGAGTTAGGTGGCTCTTCTTCATAAACATTTTCTACCTCGTCGTCAGTCTCACTCTCCTTAGGCATTTCTATTTTGTTATCTACTTCCTTTCCACTCCTAAGGGTAGTGACTTTGTTAACTTCGTTCACTTCATTAACTTCATATTTCTTCTCTTTTCCATGGTGGTGCGATGGGTTAACTGTGGTGTTGCTTGGAAGCTTCCCTTCTTCTCGTTTAGTTAAGGATTCTGCAATTTGTCCCATCTGCCTTCCAAGCATCTCCATAGTTTTCGCTTGAACCATGGTTTGCTGCTTCATGAATTCCATAAACTCGGAAAACTCTTTCGAATTCCCCGACACTTGTCGCGAATCATTTTCTTCTTTAGGGTCTTGGCGTTTATAGTACCGATCATCCTTTGTAGCTGAGGTCGATCCATATTGGAAATCTCGGTTTTGTTGACGAGGTTGCTCATATCTTGGCTTCGGAGGAGCATCATTATCTTGATTATCCCTCCAACTAAAGTTCGGGTGTTTTCTCCATCCCGGATTGTAGGTCTCCGAGTAGGGGTTCTCCCGTTCTCTTCGTTGCCGAAAGCCAAAAGCTTCGTTCACATACTCTTCGTGCGTGAAGGTATGTGGGCAATTCTCGGTTGGATGAGAAGGGTCTCCACAAGTGACACAGCAGACCTGTGCCGCTGTAGCCTTTCCCATTCCTTTCATCAACAAGTCCATCTTTTTGCTTAGCTCGGATATATCAGATTTAACTTCCTTCTTCCATGCATTGTCTATGCCCATAACTTGGACACCAACACTACTATCCGAACCCGCTTGGACTTTTAAACCTTTGCTTAACTGGGTTAACAATTCCCAAGCTTCATCATCTTCCTTAGCTAAAAAGGTTCCGCCTGAAGCAGCGGTGATCATATTCCTACTTTCTTGACTAACCCCATCGAAAAAGGTTTTAATTAACATCCATTTAGGAATTTCATGGTGAGGGCATGTTCGTAGTAATTCATTCAACCTATTAAAAGCTTCGTGAAATTGTTCTCCAATTTTCTGTTTAAATCCAGTGATTTCTTTACGTTTTTCTGTAGTTTTACTAATTGGGAAATATTCAGTTAGAAATTCTTTTTTCATCTCATCCCAGTTAGTTATACTATCAGTGGGAAGTGACACGAACCAATTTTTCGCTCGTTCCTTCAAAGAGAAAGGAAAGAGTCTGAGTTTTAGAGCATCTACGGTCATTCCCCTAACGTGATTGGCCTTACATATGGCAGTGAATTCAGCTAAGTGCTCATACGGTTCTTCGCTTGGTGCTCCGCGAAAAACGGGTAATAAGCTAAATAGCTGTGGCCTAATTTCGGGTTCATTCTCATTAATTGGGTAGAGAATGGGTGATGGATCAGGGATATCACCCGGCCTATAATGGGATTCTACGGTTCTACGGTCTCCCATCGGTCTTTGGTTTTGTTGGACGTCGACAAGAACGTTTTCGATGTTCTCGTCTTCCGAATTAATTATTTCTTCCTCCACGTTTACTTTAGGAGCAGTATTTTTAGTTTCGTTTGTTTGAGTTGTGGCTCGCCTATTAGATCTAGCGGTTTTTTCGATTTCTGGATCAAACTTCAAGGGTGAAATTCTACCAGAATATCGTGTGTGCATAAACTTATGAGGGCTAGATGAAGAATTCGAATTAGTTACTTTCTTTTTGGTGAGAATCGATGCTTGCGCCACGATTCCCTTTTTCTTAATAAACTAAAACAATAATTAAAACTTAAAACTAATTAAAAACTAATTAAATAGAATATAGCAACATAAGGAAACTTTAACTAATTTAAGAAAGCAAATAAAAGCAAATTAGCAATTAATTGAAATTAACTAAATTAACTAAATTACCTAAATTACTCTAAAGAAAATAAGGCAACTAAATTAAGCTAATTACTAAAATACGTGATTTAAGCGCAACCGCTCCCCGGCAACGGCGCCAAAATTTGATGCGAGTGTCGTTAACCCGTCAAAAATACCACTAAATACCTTAGAAGCTAGGGTAAGTAGGGATCGTATCCACAGAGAGCGAGAGGTTAATTGCACGTATTTAAGCGATTAGCATTGCAAAGTAAGTAACTTAGAAAGATTGAGTGGTTTGTAAAAAGGTGATTGCTTGATTTATAAAACTAATTACTTGCGAATTTTGTGAAAAGAAAACTTAAGAAGATTGTTTGATTGAATAAAGTACGAAGATAACCATTCCCGGATTCCACACCTCGCTTTGTGTTTAATTTATAAAAACGATTTGAAGATTACATAGACATAATCTTCGTTAGAATTATTATTAAAACCATTACGTGATCTTGGGCATAGCGCGTGACACGTTTGATTACTCGTCTTAATTAAATAATTAACTCGGCACGAATAATAAAATGTCTACGAACTATCTTGCGAAACGCAACAACAAAATAATAATCATTCGTTTACAATCACAATATAAATAATAAAAACCATGCAAACTTAAAGTAATCGTTCATAAAGTAAAACTTAGCGATGTGCTTCCTCCGAGAATGATTATGGTGAGCTTAGCCGGACATAGTTGATGCAACGTTCAAGAGTTGTTGATCCATCACCGTAGCTCGACTCGTGTGTTCTTCGTACGTGTTTTCGCTCAAACAGGGTTCTTTTCCTTAGCCTTCTCCTCCAAAAAACGATGTTGAACTCTGAAATATGACTTGGTATTTATAGGAAAAACTGGAAAAACCCTAAAAACGGCCGTCTATTATTTTAATGGGCTGGGCGCAGCCGTAGGCGCAGGCCTGTGCCCCCCTCTGCGCCCCTCTGTGAAATCCGTATTTTTGTGAATTAATTTCTTCTGTCGAGCACTCGGTCTGGGCGCAGGGCTGCGCCCCTCTCTGCGCCTGGCTCTGAAATTTCGTCCTTTTTCATCATTTTAAACCGGATTTTGTTTACCTGCACAAGCACAGAATTTATTCAATAGCGGCACATTCTATAACACTTTTATATTAAAAACAACTCTTTTACGCTTAATAAACATGGTAAATTATCACCCGATCAAGGTGGAACATCGGAGGTAGGAGCTTCTGACTGTTCTGAAGTAATAGGGGTTTCAGAAGTATGTGGAGGTTCAATTGGTTGTACAGTCTCAGTAATTGACTGCACCTTTGCTGTTGAAGCTTCTCCAGTTTCTTCTGAACTTTGTTGTTGAGAGAGATCTGAAACTACGACTGGATCTTCAGTGATCCTGTCAGGCACCAAATTTTGAACATTAGATTTGGGAGTTTCAAAATAATCATCATAAAAGTTCTCAAACAACTTATTTATTTCATTTTGTTCAGCATTTTGTTTATCTGACTCCAATGAAGTCTGCATGTTAGGTCCGGGTTCTGAACTGGTGTGTTCAGAAGCCATTACCACTCCTTCGTCAAATTTAACATTTACGCTCTCGTTGACTATCTTGGTTCTCTTGTTGTATATTCGGAAAGCAACCGACTCCTTTGAATACCCGATGAAGATTCCTTCATCCGCCTTTTGATTAAACTTTCCCAGATTGTCTTTATCATTCAATATAAAGCATCTGCAACCAAAGACATGGAAAAATTTAACATTAGGTATTCGTTTATTGATTAGCTCATACGGAGTCTTTCCGAATCTTTTATTTATTATTGAACGGTTTTGTGTGAAACATGCTGTTGCAACCGCTTCTGCCCACAAGAACAATGGTAAATTGGAATAGGCCAACATCGTCCTAGCTGCTTCCACTAGTGTCCGATTTCTTCTTTCAACGACACCGTTTTGTTGTGGAGTCCGAGCAGCTGAGAATTGATGTGTAATTCCAACTGAATTTAAGAACGAGTCCAATGATTTGTTCTTGAACTCTGTTCCATTGTCTGAGCGAATTGTCTGGATGGTGAGTTGCAACTTTACTTGTATTTTTCGGATGAAGTCGATGATAGATTCGGTTGCATCTGATTTGGATTTCAGGAAAAACACCCATGTGTATCGTGAGTAGTCATCAACTATCACCAATACATATCTTTTCTTATTTATACTTTGTACTCTCATTGGTCCACACAAATCCATATGCAGTAACTCTAATGCTCTTGTGGATGAGTGTGCTGTTTTGGATTTGTGTGTGGCTTTTGTCATCTTTCCTTTTTCACATGCCGCGCATAGTTGCTCTTTTTGAAATTTAAGCGCCGGCAGCCCTTTAACTAACCCTCCTTTTGCTAGGTTGGTCAGTTCATTGAAATTTAGATGTGAAAGGCGACGATGCCACAGCCATGCTGTTTTAGATGTTGCTTTTGACAATAAGCAGACATCTTTCTTCAGATTGATCGAGGCTAAATCAATGGAGTATAGATTTGTTTTCCTGGTTCCTGCTAGAATTTCTTTTCCTTGTGCTGATCTGATGCTGCACCGATTGGCTTTGAAGTTGACTTCTAACCCCTTATCACACAGTTGTCCAATACTGAATAGGTTATGACCAAGACCGTCAACATAAAAGACCTTTTGGATTGTGATTTTGTCATACTTCAGACTTCCGTATCCCTTGATCGGACAAAACTGATCGTTTCCAAATCTTACCGTCCCACAGAACTTTTCTACAAAGTCCGTGAGTGTGTCTCGTTGTCCGGTCATGTGTTTGGAGCATCCCGAATCAAGGTACCAGACATGGTTTACCTATAAAACGTAATAGCACATGAGGTACCCACTTGTAGTTGGGTACTTTAGTTTTAGGTAAAACATGCATAGTATCATTTGTTTTTCTAACTGATATGGCTTTAGGCTTATCGTTTGAATTTATTTTAGGTACCCATTTTTGAATTGTTCTTTTGGGTATCCACTTTTGTACAATTCTCTGTGGAATTGTTTTTAAAATTTTTATCTGTGGATCCTTTTTCTGTTCATACAATGAGTCCTTTTTCTTTGGTTGCCACACAAGCTTATTATACTTCACAGTTTCAGACTTACAAACATAAGAATTCAAAGCAATTAATTTCGATCTTGAAAACTTAATACAAGAATTATTAACAATTTTATCATTATTACAGACAGAATGTTCAATTTTGCTGTTTCTATCTGTAACAATTTTTTCTTTCACGCGCCATTCTTGTTTTATAATCTTGTTTTTCTCTTCTCTTTGCTTCTTTCGCCACACTTGTTTTCTCGACCCGTTCACAACGTTATCTGACATAAAAGAAGTTTGAGAATTAGAAGATTTAGATGCTTGTTTTTTCTGTAACCTTTTCATACCTGTTGAAGATTTGACTTTACGTGCAAAAGAGTCCGTTGATGAGGATGATTCACCCTTTTCAAAACTAGGAGACTGAACAAACAGTTTTGTTTTCTCCTTCTTTTGTTTCACTGATGGTGAATATTCAGATGGTTTTAAAGAGTCTGTAGTCATTCTTTGCAGAATTTTAACAGATTCTTTATTACCAGTTGATAGTTTGTTAGTCAAAGGTTTGATAAATTCACCAATTTTACCGAATCTTTGATCTAATGAATTAATATCAGAGTGCATGAACAGATCAAATTCTTTTTCTGAATTTATAGAATCCAGAGAAATAGATGAATGTGGATCAGACACATTTATGTTTTTAGACTTATCTTGCAACTTTTGTTCTATTTTTAGTAATTCAGACTTGAGTGTTCCATTCTCTGTCTCAAAACTTTTAATTTTCATTTCTAAATCAGAATTTATCTGTTCTAAAATTGAATTTGGTAAATATAGTTTTTGAGACTGAGTTGGTAATTCAGACAAATCCTTTTCAGAATAAGTTTGAATGTACTCTTCTTTAGTATCAACAATGTTGCTGATTTCATTTATCTTGGTATAGTCAACATAATTTTGCATTTTGTCTGATCTTGACCTTTTGATTTCTTCACTGGATTCTACTTCTTCAGATGCTTTCAAGAATGTCATTTTTAATCCTAAATTCATGTATCTGACATCATATAATGTTGGTGAATGTGATATAGCTTTTGTCAGATACTTAGGATTTTCCCAACCAATACCAGATTTAGAGTTATAAAACTCTGTATCTTTTGGTTGATTTAAATATATTGTTTGATCTGTTTGCCCTCTTTTAATAAATTCATCCTCCATCTTCTTTATTTTCTCATAGAGTTTAGTTCTTTCTTCAAATATGGCATGATATTTTACAGAAAAGTTTGAGGCTTCTAATTCAGTTATTCGCAGACTTTCTTTTAAATCAGATATTTTGTGATTCAGATTGAGTATATTGCTTTGAAGTTCTTTTTCCTTATCTTGTAAGTCTGAGACAGCTCGTAAAGCTAAGGCTTTATCTTTGGAAAAATCTAGGACTAAATTGTGTTCATTTAGAAGTTTGTTTTCCAAAGAATGAACCTTTTTCTTTTCTGCTTTTAAGGATTTTTCAAACTTTTTAAGCATGAAAGCCATATTTGTTAGTTTTTCTTCTAATATGCATGATTCGTCAATATCAGAATCTGAAATAGAATTTACCTCTTGTCCTTCTGAATCCTCTGAGTTATCAGACTCTGAATCCTCCTCATTTTCAGCTTTATTTTGGCCAGATGCCATTAATGCAACTTCTTCTTTTTCTTCCTCTTCATCAGAATCAGATTCTCTCTGCTCTTCATCCTCTTCATCCGTCAGTCCAACCCACACCTCATCTTCAGCTATCATAGCTGATTCACTCAGTTCAGATTCATTGAAGATTTCTGACTTTAAACAGATATGGGCATCTTCATCTAAAATATCATCATCTTCAGATAACTGTAACCAATGATCATCCTCCGCCATAAGAGCTTTGCCTGACTCTTTCTCTTTGGCTAAGAGGGCCTTTCTTGTATAGTAGTCTGAATTTTTGACTACTGGAGATCTGCATTCCCGGGCATAGTGACCTGGTTTTCCACAGTTATAGCATTTCTGTTCAGATTCCTTCTTGGTTGATTTATCTGACTTCTCATATTTGTCAGACTTTCGTGCACTACTTTCTCCAGCTTTCTCATACTTATCCTTTTTCTCAACTTTCCTTGAGCCTGTTTTGTAGCGCATTTTGTTGTTTGTTGGCTTTCTGTAAAATTTCTTCTGAAATGCCTTTGTAAGCAGTGCCATCTGTTTTTTCATCTCTTCAATCTCTGAATCTGCAGATGAATCTGATGATTCTGATTCTGATGATGTACTGCTGATTACCGCTCTTTTCTCCTTTTTGAGCTTGTATTTATACTTTTTCTCCGCCAGTAGAGCTAGTGGATCAGCAGTTTCTTTTTCCGCTTTCTTCTTTCCAGATATTTTCCTCAAAACAACTTCTTGGTAGTTGTTGAGGTTTTCAAATAGCATATGAAAATCCATCTCCTCTATATCTTTCGTTTGTTGGATGATCATAGCATATTTTTCCCATTCTGGATTTAGGACATTTAAAAATTTGACATTGATGTCCAAGTTGGACTTCGTCACTCCGTTTCTTTTTACTTCACTTACCAGATTTACAAATCTGAGATAAGTGTTTTCCAGAAGTTCACCTTCACGGGCTCTAAAGTTCTCAAATGTCATTAGACTATTCCTAGCCCTATTAGTAGCAGCTCTGTCTGATCCCCGCATGATTTTGCATACTTCATCCCAGATGGATTTAGCAGTCTTTGTATTTGTCAGACAAGTGTATATTTCATTGGGGATTGAAATTAACAATAACTTTCTTGCAGTCTTGTCCCCTAACTTTCTCTTTTTCTGGGCCTCTGTTAGGTTTGTTACCTCAACAGTCCTTGGTGGTATTGGGGGATTGCCTGTTGGTACTCCTGGGATTGTTTCCATAAAGATTGTTGGTCCTTCAGTTAATGATTTCAGCATTTCTTCTGACAAATCATGGAAACTTATAAATTCCAGAAACCGCTCCCGCCATTGAACATATTCCCCTCTGTATAAGATTGGGGGTTTGGTTTCTGATCCCATAGCAAGTGCATCTTTAGACATGTTGATTTTTCGTTGGGAAACTTTAACCAAGATCAAATGAACTCCGAATGAGATTGAAAAATTTGATCACACCTTGAAATACAGATTAGTACTGAAATCTACAACACAATGACTTGTTAGTAGCAATAAGCAGTTTGAATCAAGCAGTGAATTGTGTTTGGATTAATGTGTGTGACAAACTTGAATGATTCTTGTGTTATGAGTGAAACTTGAATGAATGTTGTGTGAAACTCGATTGTGTCTTTTCCCAAACTCGATTGGATCTTTGATCAAACTCGATTGATTCTTTGAACAAACTCGAATGTGTGTTTGATCAAACTCGAATCAAGTATATGAAATTCACTCTCGAATGAGTCTTCTGTTAAACACGAATGAATGTTATACAAAACTCGAATGAGTGTTTTGTAAAACTCGAATCAATGTTATAGAAAACTCGAATGTGTCTGTTGCAAAACTCGAGTGAATACAACTTGAATGGGTCTTTTATAAATCTCGAATGGGTCTTATATATAACTCGAATGTGTCTTATATAAAACTCGAATGAGTCTTATATAAAACTCGAATGGGCTTTATATAAAACTCGAAGCTGTCTTATATAAAACTCGAATGAGTCTTATATAAAACTCGAATTGGTCTTATACAAAACTCGAAAGAGTCTTGTATAAAACTCGATTTAGTCTTATATAAAACTCGAATTGTTCTGAAATTCTAGTTGTCAACTCGAATATTACAGTTTGGGAACTCGAGTAATAGTAAGACACAACTCGACTAACAAAGCTAATCGACTCGATTATCTAAGATTCCCGACTCGATTAACTAAGATACCCGACTCGATTAACTGTTATATTCAACTCGATTTACACACAAGATGTGTATAATTCGAGTTTCTTAGAATTTTCAGTTTTTCAAGTCTTAAATTCAGATTAAATCCAAATTTTACCCAATTTCATTCAAATTGTAATCTAAGGTAAGGTTTTTGAATACAAACACTTTTTGTAAAGCACTTTTATGCAAAGATGGATCTAAACCAGACTTTTTCAATGAAACAGTACCGGTTTTTGGACTTTTTCAAAATTTCAGAAAATTGCTTAGATCTTTTTCTGTGTTTTGAAAATCAAAACAAGTTTGTATTCAGTTGATTCGTCTTTGAAAACTGAACCTTCGATTCAATTTACACTTTGAATGAACAACAGAATCAAAACCCCTAATGATTTTAGGGTTTTTCCGAAAAATGCTCAAGAACACGAAGAACAGATTCAATCTCAAACAGAATGATTCATTCCTAAGTCTCTGATACCAATTGTGAAAATTAGTTTCTACCAATTGAATCAACTAGATGCAATTAATAAGAACAGAGAATTTAATCAATACTGACCGAATGATTTGATTGAAGAACTTGATGATTACAAAATGATGAACTGAATATTCTTCTTCGTACAGAGCTGTTCTCTAAATTGAATGCGTACAAAAAGTGATATCTGACAGATCTGACCAAAATCTACCTATTTTGAAAGTCAACATGACTATTTATACACATTTACAAACTATGAGGAAATTACATATTAAGTCCCTAGACTTTGATATTTCATCAACTAAAACATATTCCAACAGAGTCCGATTATAATTTGTGAACCGGGTTTTTTAAAAACTGAAAAACCGGGTTTCAATAACCAAATTTCCCTAAACAAAAAATAAAAAATTAACTTGAGAACTTTTCTATATAAAAATATCATGCAAACACCAAAACGCAAAAAAAAAAAAAAAAAAAAAAAAAAAAAAAAAATGTTTTTTTTTAAAACTCTAAAATAAATGCCAAAAAGTACTATAGATTATGAATTTAAAATCATATTTACCAAACAATGTATATCCAACTATGACAACTCACATCATAATAATCAAATACATGACACATTCAAATTATTAAATCAAAGCCATGTAAATACAATTTGGGCAATTCTATATGCACACCTTCACGGTTGATAATCACACATCCCCTTCTTAATGTGAGAGGATGTTAACTTTTAATCATTAAGTCACATGTCATTAACAAAAATCATGTGAGTAAGGGGATGTGTGATTAGTAAAAATTAAGAATAGGGGGTGTACATATAGCAATACCCATAAAAATTAGACTTGATTGATATAACCAAAAAACAATAAACAAAACCCCGGTACCAATTATGTTCAGTCCGACTCTCACTTCTACTGTTTTTAAAGACTTAACTTGTGTTTGTTAAGAATCGATAGAAAGAAAATAAAGACAATTTATTAGTAAGAAGATTTAAATTATGTACATCAATTCTCTATAAAATCTCAATTTGTATCAATATATAGCTTAATATTAAATTCTCTCATTTCTCTAACAATGGTGGAAAATTAATTAGATACTAATGGTGCGTTTGGTACAGAAAAATGACAACAGAGAATGGAATTGTAGAGAAAAGGAATTGGTCTGGAGAAAGAGAAATGATTCATCTGTTTGGTAGAACTGAGAATTCAACAGAGAGTTATAATAGAGAATCATGTCTCTTGTTTGGTACAACAGAAAATTCTATAAAAATTTATTATTTGTAATCATTATTATTTTGTAAAAATTCTTATTAAAACCCAAAAATATTAATAATTAAACATTTCATTGATCAAACAAAAAAAGAATTTAACCATTTAATATTAAATAAATTACTATAATTTAATCCAAACCAAAAGAAAGTACTATAATTTGATTCAAATCGCAACAAAATGATACAATTTGAATAAACCAAAACAAAGTCTTTCACATCTTTCGTAACTTACTCAACACTTACAAATGGCTTTTAAAACTACAATATAATCAAACATAAAGAAACTACATGAACCACTACGGATGTAACTGTTGATTCAGAGTTACATGTGACAGATTCCAGCAACAAGGTCATGCCAAACTCCATAAAACCAAAAGCACAAGGAAGCATTAGAAACTTTACTTCCAGCACTATAATGATAACATATAAGTGGAATAAAGGTTTTGATCACACAAACTATACCATGAACTAGATTTGCCCGTTGCAGTTTCTGTTATATAATTGAACTAGACTTGCAAGTTGCAGCAGCAATGTTAGTATTATCATCAATAGAGCCAAGACCAATAGCAGCAGCAGTTTAATCTTCTAAGGAGGTGTGACCAAGAAGTGCAAGGGCATTTGCAGCCCTGCAGAATGAACAACGGTTGGAGGTTGCCGCCGAGGTTAGGGGCGGTTGAGGGCTGCGAGGGTTGGCCGGCGAGCAGGGGCGGACCTAGTGTAAAGCAATGGGTGTCACTCGACACCGATAAAATTTCAAAATACTGAGGTACGTATGTATTAAAAACTCGAGTGACACCTAGAATTTTTTTTGAGTGACACCTACCAAGGCAACAATTGTAAAACTTTAAGACTTCAACAGATGAAGACTCGAATGCAACAATTGTAAAACTTTAAGACGTACGATAGTTATTGGTTTTAAGTTTTGATGATATTGTATTATGTACTTTTGTTAATTTTGTATTGACAACCCGTTTCGGTAACCCGATTCATCTTAAAAATATTTCGAAATTCTAAGTATTTGTTGGGAAATAGTTTAAGTAGATTCAAGCTGTTAGTTAGACTTCTCAAACTGTTAGTAGAGTTTATATGTAAATCCAAAGTTCATGCTGCTAGTTGAAGAAACTCGAGCTGCCAGTGTAAAAGTTCAAGCTGCCAGAGTAAATCAACTCGAGCTGCTCTGTTCATGCTGTCAAGTGATTCAAGCTGCTCAACAGTTTCATAAACAGAAAGTGCTGATTTTCAGGAAAAGATATATATTCAAAGATTCCAGCATATCTACTATCAGAGAAGTCATGGTTCGTCAAGGAAACATATCAAGAAGCAATATAAATACATAGAATAGGTCTTTCTATTGTATAGGAGTTTTTTCTGCATATTTTGAGTCTGTAATTGCTTTGTTGATTAAGTTTTCATAAGCCTCTAAGGTTGTAAAACCCTAAGAACAGTTTGTGTTCTTCGTCTAATCAAACAGATTAGAGGTGATTGTAATCATTGAATTCAGCAATACAAACAGTCTTTACTACTTCTTGTGTTTTATGCATTGTTGATTCTGAAAGTTTTTGTTAAAATAATTAAGTGTTATTCCGCAAACTTCTTAATTAAACTTTGATTCAAAGAAAGATTATTGATTTATACTCTGATAAATTCAAATCAGTTAGTCTTGGTTAATTAGTTTTAGATCCTGACAAGTGGTATCAGAGACACAGGTCGTTCTTTGTTTTTCAAAGTCGAAAACTTTCTTTTAAATTGTTAATCTTTTTGCAATGGAATCTGAAAATAGCAGCAGTGGATCTGGGCAAGGACTCAAAGTGCCTATGCTCAAGCCCACTGAGTTTGAGATGTGGAAACTCAGGATTCAACAGCACATCCAATTCATTGATTATGCCATATGGGAAGCTGTTGAATTTCCTCCTGTAGTTGATCCAGAACTTGATGATGAGGGAAAACCAGTCAAAACTCCTCCAAAAACTGAACTTGAAAGGAAGGCTAGAATGAATGAAGTGAAAGCACTTACACTTTTACAAATAGCCATTCCTAATGCTTATCAACATCAGTTCAAAAAGTTTTATACTGCTCATTCTCTTTGGAATGCCTTAGAGAAAAGGTTTGCTGGTAATGCCAGTACCAAGAGAAATCAAAAGGATCTCTTGAAACAGCAGTATGAGAACTTTTCTGGTGGCAAGAATGAAAACCTTACTCAAATTTTTGACAGGTTCAACAAGCTGATAAGTGAACTGGAAAGTGCAAAAGTCAATCTGGATCAAGATGAAGTCAACAGAAAGTTTCTCAGATCTCTTGGAGAAGAATGGACAGTCTATGCTGCACAATGGAGAACAAAAGACACTCTTGATGAGATAGAACTGGATGATTTGTATAATAGTCTAAGAGTGTTTGAGACTGAGATTGATGCTAAAAAGAAATCCTTTTCTTATAATCACAATACTGCTCTTCTGTCTTTTGAAAAATCAAATAACTGTGATTCTTTTTCAGGTGGTGATGGCAGCTCTACTAAAACCCACTATGAGGCTTTTGTTGCCAATGATGGACTATTTGCTCTAAATGTTGAAGACTTGGAACAAATTCATCCAGATGATCTTGAAGAGATGGATTTAAAGTGGCAACATGCAGTGCTGACCATGAGGGCCAAAAGATTTCTTAAAAGAACTGGAAGGACCAATTTTCAAGCCAGAACAGAAGGCAAACCAGCTTTTGATAAATCAAAAGTTGAATGCTATAAATGTCATAAGCTTGGTCACTTTGCCAGAGAATGCAGATCTCAAAGTCAACAGCCATCAAGGATTTCACAGCCCAATCAGACATCATCATCAACAGCACTTGTCTCCCAAGAAGACAATGTGTTTGACTGGAGTGATCAGACAGAGGAAGAATTTCAAAATCAAGCTCTAATGGCAGAAACATCAAATGTCTCCTCCACTGAACTACCATCTGAGGTAAATTCTAAACTCTGCTCTCAATCATGCAAAAATATGGTTAAAAAGTACAGAGATCATAATGAGAGCATGTGCAAAACTCTAGCTAAGATGGAAGAAAGGAGATATGAATACATGCAAGCCATAGAAGATCTGGAAAAACAGATCAATGATTATAAGGATAATGAGATTCAAATGGGATATGATAGAACCTATCATGAGTGGGAGAAAAGGAGCTAAATAAGAAAATAGAATCTCTGAATAAAAAGGTAGAAGAGACTGAACAAAAGGTGTTAGAGGCTAATAAGAAACTAGAATCTGTTAACATAGATCTAGGAAACTTTAAGTTAGCAAATCAAAAGCTGGAATACCTAATGGAAGTCCAATTTAAAGATAGAGTAAAATCTCAGGTTAATCCCAAAGAAGGAATAGGATACAGAGCTACTCCACCTCCATACAACAACAAGTACATTCATCCAATGAGTGAGGTTGCTGATAGACTAATCAATGAACCACTAGATGAGTCTATGACTATTGTAGATCCTATCCTTGATAACAGTCCTGATTCTAAGGAAAATAAGTTTCAAAATAGAGACTGTGACACAATGAGTGCACCCATAGAGGTCCAAGCTCCTAGTAAGAAAGGAAAAGAGAAGATGAGTGTATGCAATGCTATTCCACAAGTCTCTGTACATTCTAACTGTAACACTGCATCTTCATCAAAAGGAAATAAAAGAGGTAAAACTGTTCCTGTCTGCACATGCCAAAAGCATGGTGTTCAAAAATTTCCTAAACAACAGCAGGTAAGAGGAAATCAGAGAAACAAGAACCAAAAATTGACAGAAAAGTCTGGTTCTCCAATTCAAACTGTCAAAAGGTGTTTTCACTGTGGAAGGAAGAATCACTTAGCCAAGGATTGTTTTTATAAACCAGCTGTTGCAAAACAGACTGTGAATCACACAAAATCAAATCCTATTCAGGAAAAGCACTCAAAGGTGAAACCTTCCACATTAGTTCCAAAGAAAACAGTTGATCACAGGTTTACAAAAGTAAATAAAAAACAGTCCACACATCAAAAACAAGTTTTGGCTAAGCCTAAATCAAGTTTTAAACAAATCTGGTGTGTCAAGGACAAATCCTCAGATCAAACTGCTGATGCAAAAGATCAGACTGTTAAGTCAAATTATGAAGCTGGTAGTGCAAAATCTGAAGCTGTTAGCACTAAAACAAAAGCTCAGACTGCTAAGCATCAATATGGAACTGCTAGTGAATCATCTGAGACTGTTAGAAGAAAAGATGATCAAAATAGTTGGATACCTCATATAATCACCAAATACTCTCCAAAGACTCCATCAGTAGATCTCACTAAATATCAGAAGACAAAAACAGTATTTAGTTATGTCAATGCACAAGGCCAACCCAAAACCAATTTGGTTTGGGTTTACTCCACTACTGACTAAGCTGTTATTTGTGCAGGGCAACCACAGGTCTCCTCATAGAACAAGATGGAATTTGGACAGTGGATGCTCTAGACACATGACAGGCAATTCTGAGTGCTTGTCAAATTTCAAAGGTTTTGATGGAGGTTTTGTTGCTTTTGGAGGCAACTCAAAAGAAGGTAAGGTTACAGGTAAAGGTACTGTTAATGCAGGCAACATGAAATTTCATGATGTTTTGTATGTTGAACAGCTTAAGTACAATTTATTAAGTGTCTCTCAAATCTGTGACAAACAGAACAGTGTTCTGTTCACAGATTCTGAGTGCATTGTCCTTTCAAACGATTTCAAAATTCCTGAAAATCTTGTTTTACTAAGAACACCAAGAAAGGATAATGTTTACTGTCTGGACATAGCTCTTTTATCTAAATCAAATACTTTAAGCTGTTTGATATCCAAAGCATCATCCAATGAGTCTGCTCTTTGGCATAGAAGAATGTGTCACATGAACTTCAAGTCCATGAATGTGTTAGTCAAAAAGAATCTGGTAAGAGGATTACCACAGAAGGAGTTCATATGTGATGATCACTGTGTAGCATGCCTTAAAGGCAAGCAACACAAAACTTCTCATAAGGCCAAAGAAGTAAATTCAATCTCATCTGTTCTTCAGCTGCTTCATATGGATCTATTTGGTCCAACATCTGTTTTGAGTTTGAATAAAAGGGCTTACTGTTTAGTTATTGTTGATGATTTCACCAGATTTACTTGGGTTTACTTTCTTAGGTCCAAAGATGAAACTGCTGAGCTAGTTAAGTCTTTTATCCTTAAGATAGAAAACCAATCCAACTCAAAAGTTAAGGTGATAAGATCAGACAATGGAACTGAATTTAAAAATCACATTCTAAACAGTTTCTGTGAGTCCAAAGGCATTGCTAGACAATATAGTGCACCAAGAACACCACAGCAAAATGGTGTAGCTGAAAGAAAGAACAGAACCTTAATTGAGGCTGCTAGAACAATGTTAGCTGATTCAAATCTGCCAATGACTTTCTGGGCAGAAGCTGTTAATACAGCCTGTTATGTTCTGAATAGGGTTCAGGTTGTCCAATCACAAGGGAAAACTCCCTATGAGTTATTCCATAACAGAAGTCCCCTAATAGCTTTCTTCAAGCCTTTTGGATGCCCATGTACTATTCTTCACACTAAGACTCACTTAGGGAAGTTTGAAAGTAAGGCTGAAGAAGGATTCTTTGTAGGATACTCAAGTCAAAGCAAAGCCTATAGAGTATATAACAGTGTGTCTAAAACCATTGACGAAAGTGCAAATGTTAAATTTAATGAAAATACTGCTAATATCAAAGGCACTGGTCCTGATTGGTTGTTTGATTTAGATTCACTAACAAATTCTCTGAGCTTTGTTGAGTATACTGCAGAAGCTGATGCATACAGGGTTGAAGCTGCCAATACAAATTCTCATGCTGCTAATACAAATTCTCAAGCTGTTGGCACAAAGTTTCAGACTGCTGCAGATTCACCAAGTTGGGATGATTACACCACTCTACCACTTCTGTCTTGTGATCCTCCAGGGGTCCTGAATGCTCAACATGATACAAATCCAGATACAGAAGTGCCACTCCCAAGTCCTGAGAGAACAGCTCCAACACAAAGGGACATAGTCCCTGATTCAAGTCCAGCTGTTCCTGAAGCTGATCCATTTACTGGTCCTGATGGAGATGATACAAATCTTGGATCCTCCTTTCAGACAGAGAGAGAGAGCCTACACTAAGGGTTCACAAGTATCATCCTCTCAATCAAATACTGGGTGATCCAAGCACTCCTGTACAAACAAGGAAAATGGTTCAAAATGAGACTGCTGCTGCTGAACAAACAGTTCCTGAATTCAGCCTAGCTGCCTTTGAGAATGCCTGTTTCATGTCTCAACTAGAACCTAAAAAGGCATCAGAAGCATTAAAAGATTCATCCTGGATTGAGGCTATGCAAGAAGAGCTTCTACAGTTCAAGATTCAGAATGTATGGACTCTGGTGGATCTTCCTAAAGGTAAGAGAGCAATTGGTACAAGATGGGTGTTCAGAAACAAGAAAGATGAGAGAGGAATAGTCATTAAGAATAAAGCAAGGCTAGTAGCACAAGGTTACACTCAAGAAGAAGGCATAGATTATGATGATGTATTTGCTCCAGTAGCAAGAATTGAAGCCATCAGACTCTTTTTGGCATATGCAAGCTTCAAAGGTTTCAAAGTATATCAAATGGATGTGAAGTCTGCTTTTCTGTATGGAACAATTGAAGAGGAGGTATATGTATGTCAACCTCCTGGTTTTGAAGACTACAAGTATCCAGACAGGGTTTACAAGCTAGACAAGGCTCTCTATGGTCTCCATCAAACCCCCAGAGCATGGTATGACACTCTGTCATCCTATCTTCTACAGAATGGATTCAAGAGAGGGACTCTGGACAAAACACTTTTCACTAAGTCTATCAAAGATGAGATTCTACTTGTCCAAATCTATGTTGATGATATTATCTTTGGCTCAACAAATGCCTGTTTGTGCAAAGAATTTGAAGCTTTAATGCACAAAAAGTTTCAAATGAGTTCAATGGGAGAACTCACTTTCTTTCTGGGATTACAAGTCAAGCAGAAGCCCACTGGGCTCTTCATAAGCCAATCAAAGTATGTGAAAGACATACTGGACAAGTTTGGGTATCAAGACACCAAGGCTGCAAGCACTCCAATGGATCCTCAGAAGCAGCTTCATACAGACAAAGACGACATAGATGTGGACATACATTTATACAGATCTCTCATAGGATCACTTATGTATCTAACATCATCTAGACCTGATATTATGTTTGCTGTCTATGTGTGTGCTAGGTTTCAATGCTCTCCAAAGGATTCTCACCTGGTTGCTGTCAAGAGAATCTTTAGATACCTTAAAGGCCAACCACACTTAGGCCTATGGTATCCTAAAGACTCTCCCCTTGTACTAACTGCTTATTCTGACAGTGATTATGGTGGATGCAACATTGACAGAAAATCCACAACTGGTGGATGTCAATACTTAGGAGCAAGACTGGTCTCCTGGCAATGCAAAAAGCAGACAACTGTGTCCACATCTTCCACTGAAGCAGAATATGTAGCAGCTGCAAGCTGCTGCTCACAGGTAATGTGGATCCAAAATCAGCTAAGAGACTATGGTATGAATTTCTTATCCACTCCTATTTATATTGACAATTCAAGTGCAATCAGCATTGTGCAAAATCCAGTGAAATTCCCAAAAACCAAGCATATAGAAATCAGATTTCACTTTATAAGAGACTGTAATGAAAAGAAGTTAATCCAAGTTACCAAAATACATACTGATGATCAGTTAGCTGATCTATTTACAAAACCTTTTGATGTAGGAAGGTTCACTTTCCTGGTATCAAATATTGGTATGGTAAACATGGATTAATTTGTTTTCATTATTATCTAACTAGTATGCTTATTTAAGGGGGAGTCACTGTTCCATTGAAAAGATGCATAATTTTCAACTAACAGCTTGAGTATTTTCTCAAGCTGCTAGTTCATTTTCTCGGACTGTTAGTTATTCACTTGATCTGTCAAAGTGTGCAGGGTAGTTAGGTAATTTTTAAAAATGTGTGTGCGCGGGACCCAACCTTTTTCAAAACCTTTAAAGGTCCCAGTTTCGTTCAGTTGTAACTACCAGTTACAAAATTTCATCCACGGCCTTTCTTTTCTCTCTGAACGATTCACACACACTTCTTTGCAAACCCTAAACCTCTTGTTTGATCTTCAATGGAGTTTGTTAAGGAACACAACTGTCTTCCCTACTCTCTAAAGCACTCAGACCTTCAACCATTCCATAACATGATGGACTTTCTTCGTCACTCTCATATCCATCATGCACTCAATATAAACCCCACCATATACATATCGCATATAGAACAATTCTGGAATCATGCCACTGTTCAATCCACCAATGGAATTCCTTCTATTGTATCCAAGATTGATGGTACTCCCATCACCATTTCTGAGGAATCTATACGGCGCCATTTGCATCTTCAAGATGCCACAGGTATAACAGACCTAACCCTTGATGCTTTACATACTGGTCTTTATGATATAGGCTATAGGGGTCCTGCTGATTCTTTTACTTTCTTAAAAGCTCATTTTTCTCCTAAATGGAAATACCTGGTACATATTATTCAGCAGTGTCTGAGCCCCAAAAGAACTGGTTGGTCTGAATTTTCTTCTAATATTGCCACTGCCTTAGTGTGCTTTTCAACAGGCCAACGGTTCAATTTTTCTAACATGATTTTTCAGGGGATGTTAAGGCATCATTCCCTAAAGAGTGGGAAATTTTTGATGTATCCCAGATTTTTAGCAGAAATCATTGCACACACTTGCACCACTTCTCATCTACACAAAAGGATACATGTTTCTCACAGGCACTCACTATCCTCTATAAAGAGACTTTTGAAACAAAGTGCCAATTTTTTGAGTGTTGATGTTCCATTGCCTTCTACAATGATGAACATCATTCCAAGAAACAGAGGAGAGGGTCCTGAGCAGGCTCAGCCTATCATCATTGCTACACCCCCAGGACCCCAACCCCCTCCTCATGATACACAAATTCCTTCTGATCCTTTTGAACAGCCAACTCGCCCACTAAAATTTTTATACAAAAGGAAAAGGGGACCAGGAGCTCCTTCCTCCTCCTCCCTCAGACAAGAGCCATATATCCCTGTGCAGGAGGACACTTCTGCACAGCATATCCAAAGGGAACCAATTGAGGAAACTCCCATCCTCACTCAGGAGGTGAACATCTCTTCAGAGATTGTTCATATGGGTTCTGTGGCTGGCACTACTGATGTTTCTGCAAAAGAGGCACAGGACAGTGCCAACATCTCTAAGACCACACCCATGACAACAGCCAGTGTGCAAACACAAGGCTGGAAGTCCCCAGAACCAAGAACAGAGGGGCCCAGAAGTTTCTACTTCTGGTGTTAATGTCAGTGATAGATCACAAGCACCTCAGGTGTTTTCTGATCTTGAGACTAGTCTGCAACTCATGCTCTTGATGGATCCCAAGCTGAAACCTGTTGTAGCCATGTTGGAATACCAAATGTCCATCATTGCTGCACAGGGAGCTCAAATTTTTGCACTCAAGCAGGCAGAGGCTGCTCAAAATAAAAGAATGGATTATCTCCATAAAGGGTTTACCCTCTGTGGGAATAAGATCATGAAATTAGAGCAGTTGATTCAATCCCAAGGGGCAAAGGTTGTAGGTCCTTCTGACCAAACCAATGCTTCCAAAAAGGGGGAGAATCAGGAGGTTCCCAAATCAGTCCAAGCAGCTCCAACAACATCAGTCCAAGCAGCATCAACAGTTCCATCTTCTAGGCTAGCAGTCCCAACAGCTTCTCAAGCTGTTAGCCTAGAAACTCAAGCTGCTGCCCCAAAAGCAACTGGAGTTGTTCTAAGAGAAAGGGTTCAAGCTCCATCAAGTACAGTCTAAGCAACATCCTCTTCTGCAAAAGACAAGGGCAAGGGCATCCTTATTGAATCTCCAAAGCACAAATTCTCTTCCAAAGAAGCCCAGATTGCCTTTGATGCTAAAGTTGCCAAGAAATTAGCAGAAGAAATGGACAAAGAATTAGATCAGCAAGCCCAGCCCCCAATAGATGATGATGAGACCTTAGGTGATTACCTAAAGGGGTTTGTGGGCAAACAAGGCGAAAAGAAGAGAAAGCTGCCAACAGGGCACTCCAAGGCTGAGCACAGAAGATTTTTAATCAATTTTGCCTTTGCAGCAGGTATTCCAAAGAAAATGGCTCAGTCCATGCCTACTGAAAAGCTGCAGGAGATACATGACAAAGAAATGGAGAAAAGAAAGAAAACAAAAGTCTCCCAAGAGGTCCAACCATCAAAGGAATCAGTCCAAACTGAAGCTGCTGCCAGTGCACCTGCTCCTACTGATCAAGCTGTTGCTTCTATTCCTTCATTTGTGCCATCATCACAAGCAAAGCTGTATCAAGTTAAGAGGGTGTTATTTGATCAACAACTGCAAAGAGCAATGGAGATAGAGAAGTTGATTGATCAGCATGATTTTACCAAGCCTTTGATTAATTACTAGTATGCCAAGTCACTGGATGACAGTGATTTAAGAGTTAAGTTTGTGATAAGAAGAGAGTCTGGACCAGAAGAAGAATTTGATACATTTTGGCAAATGGTTCAGAAGTTGACCAGGGATGAGCTAACAAAGATGTACAATATAGGGTCTGTTACACAAGTTAGATCTGCTCTACCACAAGTGAAGCAACTTATCAGAGATCTAAAATCAGTTGTTGACCCTGAATTTGCAAGGAAAGAGATAGAGGATGCTGAAAAGAAAGGGAAAAAGATCAAGCAAGTTGATCTGTTTGTCAAGTCAAGGACATACAGAATCAAATTCTCAGATGGATCTGGTATATTCTTCAATCTTGAATTTTTTTGATTTACCAAAAGATATGCTACTTCAGATAAAATCTGTTAGAGTATCTTGTGATAGAGATGATATGAAGAGAGAATTTTTGAAGGCTGTAGATCAGAAACTTGCACAGTTATAAGTTTTTGAAAGCCTTGGTTTGTATATAACAGTTTACTTATTCATTTCCATTTTTTTTATAGAACTTAAAGTCTTGTGTAAAGAATTTAAGTTAGGGGGAGATTGTTGGGAAATAGTTTAAGTAGATTCAAGCTGTTAGTTAGACTTCTCAAACTGTTAGTAGAGTTTATATGTAAATCCAAAGTTCATGCTGCTAGTTGAAGAAACTCGAGCTGCCAGTGTAAAAGTTCAAGCTGCCAGAGTAAATCAACTCGAGCTGCTCTGTTCATGCTGTCAAGTGATTCAAGCTGCTCAACAGTTTCATAAACAGAAAGTGCTGATTTTCAGGAAAAGATATATATTCAAAGATTCCAGCATATCTACTATCAGAGAAGTCATGGTTCGTCAAGGAAACATATCAAGAAGCAATATAAATACATAGAATAGGTCTTTCTATTGTATAGGAGTTTTTCTGCATATTTGAGTCTGTAATTGCTTTGTTGATTGAGTTTTCATAAGCCTCTAAGGTTGTAAAACCCTAAGAACAGTTTGTGTTCTTCGTCTAATCAAACAGATTAGAGGTGATTGTAATCATTGAATTCAGCAATACAAACAGTCTTTACTACTTCTTGTGTTTTATGCATTGTTGATTCTGAAAGTTTTTGTTAAAATAATTAAGTGTTATTCCGCAAACTTCTTAATTAAACTTTGATTCAAAGCAAGATTATTGATTTATACTCTGATAAATTCAAATCAGTTAGTCTTGGTTAATTAGTTTTAGATCCTGACAGTATTAAAACTTACTCTAAAAAAGTGACACCGATAGGAAAAATTCCTAGATCCGCCCCTGCCGGCGAGGTTGCTAGGGTTGCAGAGAGAGGATTAGCAAAAACGTTTCTTTGCAAATGAGACGTGTCATTGGGGTTTGGGGGGTGGAGATCTGAGAAACGAAGTCTCCGTTTTTTTTTGTGGAGAAATGAATTCCATTTCTCTCCATTTCTCATGAGATGGGGAGGAAATAAAAGTAGAGAATGAGAATTGTTTTATTTATCATTTCTCAAACCTCAGAGCTAAACAAACAAGAGAAATGGTTTCATTTCCATTTCTCTAGCCCCATTTCTCTATACCAAACACACCCTAAGATTAGGGAAAGAGAAATATCACAAATCACAATCATAAGGTTATTGTATTTTCAAGTTTCATGGTCTAAAAAACCAAAATTTTATCATCATTTCTTGTCTCTTCAATTCTCTCAACACAAAGTAATATTAGGTTGTGTTTGGTGTAAAGAATTGAAGAGAGAAAAAGTGAGGATAAAATCAATGGTTTTTTTAGAAAATACAATAATCATATACTTGTTGTAATTGTTCAAATAACGTACTCTATTATTATTTTACCCCGAAAAGTATTTAAAATAAAAACACACACACACTTTTTTGGATTATTTTGTGAATTCATGTGATGTGATGTTGCTTTCCAAACCCATTACACAATTGCCTTTTTTCTTGGAGAGTTGGTGTGGCATCAATAATGCTGGGTGTCGGTGAACAACAAAAAGAGTACCACCAAAGCATACAAAAAAACAAGTAAAATGTAACATCTTCCAACCTACCTTCCCATATTTTTTTCCCCCGATACCCTAATCACTTAGTAATTAATTAATAATCATATCAACTTTATAATTAATTAGTAGAAAGGGACGTACTCGTGCGATGATCGAGAAACAAGAGAGAATGTGAAAGCACAAGAAGAAACGACTAGTGTTTTCAATTTATATATGATACCCACGACACAAATGTTATGATCGAGTTCTAAAAATCTGATCAATGATCATGTCTGGTTTTCTTGATTTTATATTAGACAAACGATTAACCGGTAAGTACACTTACAATAGAGTTATGATACAATGTGTTGTATCAAGTTTAAACCGATAAACTACTAGTTTTAAAAAGGGATAATTGTGCAAAAAAAACCCTCAACTTGTCAGTTTTTTGTGATTAAAACCAACTAAAACTCAGTGAATCAAGGTTTTATCAATGGGTAACCGGTTGAAACCGGTTATTAATCCTACGTAGACCTGTAAATAACCAACGTGGAATAATTTTTAACTGTTGAAACCGGTTGCCAAGTATTACACATTATTTTAAGTCCCGTTGATAATTTTTAATTGTAATTTTTAAACGGGATTACATCATCAACAGAGGTTTACATGATGTGTAATATCTAGCAACCGATTTCAACAATTAAAATTTATTCCACGTAGGTTATTTACCGGTCCATGTAGGATTAATAATCGGTTACCCATTGATAAAACCTTGATTTACTGATTTTTAGTTAGTTCGGGTTTTCAGTGCAACGAAAAATGGTTTAGGGTTTTAATCACAAAAAATTGACAAGTTAAGGGTTTTTGGCGCAATTATCCCTTTTAAAAAGGGTCCAATGCTGACAGTATTAATAATATTTTACTTTGTCTTTTGCATCTTTAATACTATCAACTTATGTATTTTGTATCATTAATAACACTAACTTTTGTATTTTTTTTTTATCATTTATAGTAACAACCTTTCCTACCTTTAGCTATAAACGATAAAAAAAAATATAAAAATTGACACTATTGATGATAAAAAAAAAAAATTGTTATAAATACTTAAAAACAACTTGTTACTATTTTAAAAATATATATATCTGAGAAAGTTGAAAACGTTAGTCCGGTCCAACAACTTATCTTTGTAAACCCCTACTTTTGTGTCATCATATGAAAAAGTTAGTCCGGTCCAAGCTTCACAGGTCGAGTTCACGAGCCTGAACAAGCTTAAACGATCTCATATATAAATATATTTTTAAATTCATAAATATATAATATATAGATTAAATGAATAAAAATATATATAAATAAAAAGTTATATATACTATATAAAATTAATTAAAAAATTAAAGCATATAATAAACGAATCGAGTCAAGCCGAGCTCGAGCTTGGAAAATAATTCACGAGCCGAGCTCGAGCTTTTCATACAAAGCTCGAAACTAGCTAAGCTTGAGTCTGGTACTTTTAACGAGCAGAGCTCGAACTTAAATGGGTTTGGACTCGGCTCGTTTACACCCTTAGTTTTAATTAGTTTTAATTTTTTTTATTATTTTCAAAATTATTAAATAATAAACTAATAAAAAATTAAGATATCAGTGAATTTAATTTAATGTAAAAATCGTAAAAATGAGTAATAAAATATTTAAAAATAGATATAAATAATTGTTATTAACTAATAACTATAAAAATTACGGTTTGAGTCTTTTTAATCATTAAATAAATGAATTTTATTGAGTTTTTATATCTATCATTTTACATTAAATTATTTTTATTGAGGATTAAAACAAACAAATTGTTATTCTTATCATTATTAGTAATTAAAAACTAAGAACAAAATAGTATTTTATTGAATTTATGGAGAAAAATTAAACCTTTTTATGCACAACTAAATAAATTTGAATCTTTTAAAATTTTTTGACATGTTTTAGAAACTTTTTCAGAAAATGTTTAAATTTTTTACTTTAGATTTTTTTGACTTTTAGAAACTTTCAAACTACAAAAATGTTTTTAAACGTTTACTGGAATTATTAAAAAATTGTTTATGTTAAAATATTTTAATAATGATAGATCGAGACTCACATCCGCTTATCTAAGAGATGTCTTCATGCCAAGTCGTGAGCTATGAGGAGTACAAGACAAATCATTAGGTTCAATAGTTGCAATTGTAACAAGACCAGCTTTACACGTCACCTTTCGTCTTTCTCTTTCTTGCAATGTTAGTAAGTGTTATTAACAGAATTGAAGCAAACAAATCACAATCAACCAATACAATCAAAATTAAACACATATCACATAGGGAATAAAGAATCAATAGGTCAAAGCGTAATTCTAAAAAAATTAATACCTGAACAGCTAGTTTACAATTATGAGGAAATAATATTTATACTACAAATCACAAGATTGAGGAAATTACAATTCAGCTCCTAACTTTACAAAATAATTCTTATCCCAACAATCTTTCCCTTTTTGTAAAGTTTATCACTGTTAAGCTCAAGACCAGCCGATCTTCTAGTCAAATCTTCTGATCACATCCCTGTCCCTCAGTGTATCTTTTATTGCATTCAACACCCTTATGAAATAACTTTTCTCCTTTTGGCTCATCGGTTTACTCACCTTCCTTCTCTCATGATCATCATATATTCTTCTCATTTTCCAGTAAATATATCTTAAGGTTCCTAATGAGTATTTACTTGTCTCACTACAAGAAAATAGCCATTTAGTGGCACAACTTTTTAATGGCAAAAAATTTATGTGTCACAATATATGGTATTTTTATGACACTCTTTATATGCCACTAAAAATATATACATCTTTAGTGGCACTTTCTAATATTATATCCCACTAAAACTATTTTCATTTCCCTCCACCTAAATTTTGGCGCTGAGTTTTATCTCCCTCCACTTTGGTGAAATTTTTTATCTAAAATCTAATACATTTTAACTTTTTTGCCCTAATTTCACTGCCCCTAATTTTCATCTCACCTGTGCCATTTCATCTTCACCCTGCGTTTTCCTCCACTGCAGGTTCATCGTCGACCATCACAGCCCCTCGCCGACCACCACAGCCCCATCGCTGACCACACTCCATTGCCCCTTTTCATCTCCACTGTCCCATTTCTTCTTCACCCATCATTTCTTTTCCTTCACTGCAGATTGGTCACCGCCAACCACCGCAGCCCCATCGCCGACGACCTACACCATCAGCGGCACAACCGTCAGCGGCACAACCTACACCATCAGCGGCTACAACACCGCGACAGATTGGTCACCGCCGTCCACTGTCCCATTTCATCTTCACCCACCGTTAGCGGCTACAACACCGCGGCTTTACAGCAGCGTCTCGCGTCTCCATTAGTAGGCTGCACATCGTCTCCATCCGAACACCAGCAGGTTATCTTCATCCACCTCTGACCGTGTCTCCATCACCGGCCACACCACATACCGTCGCAGGGTAGAAATACTCCATCAGTTCGGTTTTATCTTCCTGGTATAAACTGATTTCTGCTTTATAATTGCTATCTTATAGTTTCTTTTGATGATCTTTGCATAATTATATAGCTGGATTTGTTTGTTTAATTGAAATTTGTGAAAAAAATTTCGTAATGTGAGAATCAATTCGGTTTTAGCTTCCTGTAAATATTGATTTCTGCTTTATAATTGCTATATTATAGTTTCTTTTGATGATCTTTGCATAATTATATAGTTGGATTTGTTTGTTTAATTGAGATTTGTGAAAATTTTCCTGATGTGAGAACAATTGAAAATCTGTTAATACAATTTGGTGGGTTGATATGAATTTCAAAGATTAAGCATTTTGTGCTTAAAATAGAGAGTGATTAAATGAGATTAATGAAATTTCTCATATCACTCCAAGTGCATTTAGGTTGTGTAATTGTTGTTTATTACATTTCATATGTAGTTAATTTTGAGTTACAAATGTGTTACGGGTGTATTTGAAGTAATAGTGATAATGATATATTTTACGGGTGGTATTTAAAGGAATGTGTTGACTTTCAAAAAAAATTTTGAGTTACAAATGTGTTAACTTTCAAGATGTTATATTTTTCATTAGGAATAATCATGGATAGATCTTGGATGTATAATCAACAAAGATCAAGTGAAGTTTTTGCCTAAGATTATTCTCATACACAACACCGAACTTTGGATTTGCAATAATCGAATATACTTCTCAATTTGAGGATGATTTCGGTTTGGAGTAAAATTAATTATTTGCTGATGTGTTTCCAATCCAAACTGAAAATCTTCTATCGTGGTCAGAACAAACTTTGTATGCATAAACTCAAAAACTGAAGTCACCGTTGTCGTCACAACTTTAGATTTATGCCTTTGTTTTTTCAGCTCATCATACACAATCCTTAATATCTTCAAGTCTCATTTAAAGTAGTCTGCTTTCGCTGAAAGTGTATAATTTTCCATCATATTTGTGAACTGTAAAGACTGGATTATAGAATTGTTCTCCAACTTTTTTTGAACGAGCCCATTCTAAATCTTGAATACGTGGCTTGCAGGCTGTTTCTTCGTATTTATCAAAATAATGTAAGCCTCAAGCCTCATCCAATGAGCATTTGTGATCTCGTAAATAAGTCTATCATCTAGCTTAATAACTTTATTGGAATAAATCTTTCTGGGAATCTTGTCTTTAAGAAAAATATCTTGTTTACGCTCTTTCTCCCAATCTATCTGCTGATCCAACAACCTCAACCTTCTCTCTCTCCTTTCTCTTCTGTCAATAAGCTGACACATGGCATCATGTTATTCTTGTATACGTGTATGCATGGCCTTTCTTAAAGCTTCATCTTTCTGGCCATCCCCAACCAATACATATTTCTCCAAAAATAACTCTATCAAATTTTCAGAATGAACCAATTCCTTGGCTTTTTCTCTAACTTCAGTCTTTTTCTTTTCTTCTTTTTGTGTAAGAATCTCATAATCTTCAAGTTGTTCTTCTTTTACTTTAAAATATTCAACAAATGGATCAAAATAAGCTTTTGGAACATCAGTGGTTTTTGTGGGGATTGCAGCGCTAGGGATTATTAGTAAAGGTGTCTTTGTTGGATGTTCAGGTGATTCAAAAATATTCTGAGGCTAAAAAAAGTATCACCCATTTATTGATGAGCATCAATAGGACTTGGACTGTGTGGGATAGCCGGAGTTGGACTTGGACTTTTTAGGACTTCAGATGATTCAGATGATCCTTCAAAGGTAGATCTTTGGGGGATGGAGGTGTATGGGTTGACTGTTTGGAGTGGGTGGATGGTGAGGAATGTGATGGTGAGGGTGAGGGTGAGGATTGACGAGTATGTGGTTCAGTAGGTGAAGGTATAGAGACTTTGGATAGAAGTTCCATAGCCTGGGCATAAGTTAAATGACCCAGCTTGAAAGGGTCAAAGGGACCATCAGTAGTGGCTGTATCTGCATCACGAGGTGAAGTGGTAGGAGTTGGTGGCCTTTCAGATGCTGCTGGTATTATAGCACCTTCATCAAGACCTGGGGTTGTTCCCTCAGTAGTACCTTGGTTTATAGGCACCTCTTCATTGGGAAATGGGATGTGCATTTCAACATCATCAGTGGTGAAGCCTGATGAAGGAATGTGCACTTGGGGAATAGCCTCACCAGGGGGATGTTGTATTCCCTCAGGTTCATCAGCTTAAGTTGTTGGTCGTTCAACAGCTGTTGGGTGTGGAACAGCTGCATCACCAGGAGTAGAAGTTTGAGGCTGATCTGCTGGATGGTGTGTTCCAGCAGCTTGGGCACCTCGTGCAGACTCAGATTGTGTATGAGAAGTATGAGGTGGTGACTGTGTGGACTCAGTGTGGAGTGGAGAGAGCTTCTGTCTTTTAATGTCTTCAGCCTGTTCAGAGGCTTGGACAGTTGATATGGTGGTCTCCATTCGTACAACTGGTTCCTGTTGGGAGGAACCAGAGGGCCTGGGCTGATTCAGGGTGGACTCTTGTTGGAGTGAAGCCTGCTCCAAGTTTGCTGCACTTACTCCCAAAATGGGAGAAGCTATAGCAGTAGGGGTTGCTTCTTTATCAACTGACTCCTGTTGGGAGGGGTCAGGGGGGCTAGTTTGGGAGGATGGTCTCTTTTTGGCTAGTGATTTTCTCCTGGAATATTGGGACATTGTGGGTGATTGAAGAGAAGTGGCAGGAAGTTGTGTTTGGACTGGAGGTGAGACTGGGTCAGAAACAGGAGGGTTAACCTGTTCCATGGTCTCAGGTGCCACAGAGGCACCAGCCACAAAGGCTTCAGGTTCAACTGATGAACCAAGGTGAGTGGTCTGCTCCCCCTCATCCACTAAGGCTGATGGGACAGACTTTGCTTTTTTAGCCTTCTTGCGGACAGGCTCATCGTCACTTGATTGCAAGCCCCTTTTTATCAGTTTGGGTCTTGATTTGGATTTTCCTTTGGGAGCAGCTATTGGATCCACCCTATGAGTAGAGGGTCCTTCTACTAAACCAAGTAACCTCCTCATTAGAGTGGACAGAGGAGGTTCATTGTTGAGTACTGGGGTGTAAAATACTCTATTCCCAATAACAGGGAATGCAGCAGTAGTTAACAGAGGTTGAGAGTTGTACAGATGCTCACCACATACATGTTTGAAGATGAGGCTCAAAAACCTTGGGTATCTTACAGCAGCAAGACGATGTTCTTGCTGCACCAGGTTCCTCAAATTCACGAAAATCCACCTTGCCATGTTCAGAGTAGTCCCATCCATAAGCTGTAGGACTTTGGGAATCTCATCCCTGCTAAGCTGGTCAAAAGAACCAACTTTGCTGCTCAGGCTCATCACCACTGAGGCAAAGAGATAGCTGTAAGTAGGAGATAGATCCCTTCTGAACAAAGTAGCACCCACTTTTGGATCTGCTGCACCACGTTAGCGTAGCAGGTTGCCCATTTGCACATTCTCAGGCTGAGGTTTGTCATAAGTGTCAGCCACTGGGAGACGAAGAACTTCCCTGAGAAGAACAGTAGTAATTTCAATGGTTTGAGTGCCATTGAGTATGGTTCCTCTGATGGTTTTGGTAGATGGGTCATAAGAACATGTGTACCAGAACTCATAAACCATCTCCTGGTACATGACACCAGGAGAGGCTGTTGATATTGTCTTATTTATTCATATATTTATTCAACAATATCATTCTTTTTATGCGCTTAAACATATAAGTTTTGATGCTAAAAGTTCATTTACTTTTCTTTTCTATTTGCAGGTTTAATTGGGTACAAGACAAGAAAATAAGATGATTATGTGGGCTTAAAGTGAAAAATCTGAGAGCATGCAAGCAGGAGCCGGATGCGAAAAAGAGAGGAGGAGATAATTTTCTTTGGGTGGTTGGCGGCGCTTACGGAGCAAAAAAAAAACAGCAAACAACATTGAAGAATTTTATATTTTTTTTCTATTGTTGGTCATAGGCGCAAAAAGGAGGAGAGGAGTAAAACACATACAAATTCAACACTCTAAATTTTGTATTGTTTTTTATTCTCTTGCTGTGGGGCGGCGAAAAAAAAGGGGGAAGAAAGCACAAAAGATTTGTGTTTGCTTTTCTATTTATTTTTCTTGGTGATATTTGGTGCGCAGTAGGTAACAAGCGAAACATCAACATTAGCAATTATGTTTTTGGTTTCTTTTCTAGCAATTATGTTTAGTTTTCTTGTTATCTTATTATTGTTAGTTTTTAATTTAATTATGGGCTAAGTTTATTGTATTTGTCATTGATGAACGACCCTAGATTTAGGTTTGGTTTTTATTGTTGATTGAGTTTTGTTTATGCCTAGTCGTGAACCTTGAATTATTTATCTTAATAATTATTGAGCAGTTTACTATTACATTGTGTCATGTTCTGAAATTATGACTTGCACGTGTAATTAGGTTTATCTTATTGTTTGCTTGTTCTGAAATTATGACGGTTGCATGCAGTTAGGATAAACAATTATTCTGAGATTATGATAATTGAAACTGCGTCTCTAATAACCCAGATAAAAGTTTGAGTTCAATTCACCAATAACGAGAGTTAACTTGTTTTGAATAGATTAGGTTATAATCGGATGAGTAGGATTGATGGTCTATATTAGCTCGAAATTTCTTAGAAACTCTATCAATCAATTGCACTTTTATACGAACCAAATCTAGGGGGAGTGATTTAATGATGAATACCTTTTAGTTATTCGATTCTAGTCTCATAGTTAGTTATTTCGTAGTTGTTCAAAATTTTTGTTATTTATTATTCCTTGTTATTTTAGTTCCAGTAATTTTGTTTACTTTGCCGTGTCAACGGTATCCAAAATTCTGAAAACAAAACCCCCTCTTTTACTCGTTTGCATTTTCTCCACTTTATTTTTGCTAATGCAATTTTAATTAGTATAAATTGCATTTTCCGTTCCCTGTGGAGACGATCTTGGTCTTACCAGTTTATTGGTATACGACCGGGTACACTTGTCGAAGAGTTTATCGGTCATTTGTTCAGATTAGAGTTTTTAAATTTAAGGCTGATCTTTTTGTATCAAGCTTTTGGCGCCGTTGCCAGGGAACAGTTTCCAATTTTACTACTTAGAATTTTCTAGCATTTTCTTTTTTATCCTTAATTTTAATTTTAATTTTGATTTTTTTTATTTAGTTACATTTTAATCATTAACTTTATTTAATTTTCTTACATTTATTTTATTTTATTTTATTTTATTTTATTTAGTTTGTTCTATAATTCTAATTTTTCTTAGTTAGTTAGTTTATGACCCGTAGGTCATCGCCTCAACTCTTAGAACCGTTTCAAGAGCCTGAACGAGAATTCCACCATCGACTACGACTACGTCAACCACCAACAATTACGGAAGATCCACACTTGGAGTCTGAATCTGAGGAGGAACCAATGGCTAATGAAGATGATACCCGATGTGGACAGCCCGTGAGACTGCACCACCAGCTCCACATTCTTCTATCCGAGTCTCTGCTGCTAACGAAGAAAGATTCGAAATCACAAGGCAGTTCGTCAGCATGGCTCGAGAACTGAATTTTGATGGGAGGTTAAAGCATGATCCTAACCGACACATTCAGTCATTCCTCTCCATCTGTGACTTATTCAGAGCTAATTCCGATGTCGCGAGACTTAGAGTTTTCCCGTTCACCCTGATCGGGGGAGCTCAAAAGTGGTTAGAATCTTTAGAGCCAGACTCTATCACGACCTGGGCAGACATGAACAACTTGTTCATTAACCATTTCTTCCCTCCGGCTAAGGAAGAAAGAATGATAGCTGAGATTTCAAACTTCTCCCAGAATGTGGGGGAATCTTTTGTTGATTCATGGACACGATTCAAGAAAATGTTATGCGAATGTCCAAATCACGATTTAATAAGAGAAAGCAGGTCAAGACTTTCTACAGGGGTATGGATGAAGAAATTAAGGAGCGCATCGACTCAGCTTGTGGCGGTATCTTTCAATATAAGACTCCTAGGGAGGCCTTTAAGCTTTTAGAAGACATATCTTAGTTAAGCAGGGATGGAGTGTCGAGAAGAAGTCGGGTAGAAAAACGATAGCTGCAATAGAGGATGACGGGGGTAGTGATACTGTAGCATCGCTTACTAATAGTCAAAAGTCATTGGAGCGTAAAGTTGATAAGTTGATCCAGAGTATTCACGCTATGCAGGTTGGATGTGAGACTTGTGGAGGACATCACCTGACGAACGACTGTGAAGACTGGCCGATGATCCAGACACAGAGCATTAACTTCATGAACTAGAAGCCGGGAAATAACTACCAGGGGGGTAATTCAAATTACTAGGGAAACAACCGAGGAAATTTCCAAAGGCAGAACCCACCGGGGTTTTATCGGTTTAACCAGGGAAACGCCAACCCGAATCCTCAGCCACCAGTACAGATCACTCAGCCAGCAGCTGGATCAAGCAGCAACGTGGAAGATATATTGAAGAGTTTCATGTTGACTGTGCAACAGAATCAAGCTAATAACTTGCAAGTTCAAAGGAATCAGCAAGCGTCAATCCAGAATATTGAGCGCGACTTAGGTAGATTAGTTGAGGTCGTATCAGGATGTCAAAGTGGGTCACTACCAAGCCATACCCAAAAGAACCCCCAACGTGAATCAGAACCACAATGAGCATGTTAAGGCGATTACCACTCGCTCAGGTAAGGTGGTCGGAGTTATGGATACATCACATTCTGACAACTCTGTTATTATGTAGGATTGGACTTCAGATGACGAGGATAACACGATGAGTCCTACCCAAACAAAAACACCTATAGCTAATTCAGTGGAGAAGGAGACGCCACCACCAGTTGCTAAGCCATTAAAGCCAAACCAAGCGCATCTCAGGGATTACCAGCCAAAAATTCCTTATCCTAATCGTCTAAGGAAAGAGCGCATGCAAGAGCAGTATGGTAAGTTTGTTGACTTATTGAAGAAAATTAGGATTAACGTGCCTCTTGTTGATGTCATTGCAGGTATGCCTAACTACGGGAAGTTTCTGAAGGATCTAGTGTCAAATAGGAAGAACTTGGAGGAAGCGACCACGTTGCCAATCGGTGAGTAGTGTTCAGCCATTCTACAGACGAAGGACATGCCTCCTAAGCTTGGAGATCCAAGGAGTTTCCTTATCCCTTGCTTTCTTGGTTCTGATACTGTATGTAATGCATTAGCTGATCTAGGTGCTAGCATTAATAGCATACCACTCACCTTATACTCTAAGCTAGACCTAGGTGAACTTAAGCAGACCAGGATGTGCCTTCAGCTTGCAGACCGTAGCTTTAAATATCCTTTAGGCATAGCGGAGAATGTCCCAGTTATGGTAGATAGGTTTGTCTTTCCTGCTGACTTCTTCATCCTAGAAATGAAAGAAGATATCCAGATTCCACTCATTCTAGGGCGACAATTCCTTAACACTGCTGACGCCTTAGTTCACGTCTCTAAGAGACAACTCAACCTAGGTATTGCTGATGACAGAGTCACATTCTCCATAGATAAGGCAATGACACACGGACACACGACAGATGATTGTGTTTCTCCATTGATGTTATAGATGATTGCTTGGATTCTGAGCTGGATAAGCTTCTGACCTTGATGAGTAATGAGGCGTGCACGATTGATCCTTGATGTGGTAATGCGAAATCTCAAAGATCTCCTATGTGTAGACGCCGTTGACTCCCAAGAGATCGATGGAGAAGTCGAGCCACTCGCAGTTAACGAGAAGATCCGTATTAAGACATCTCTTGAAGAGCCGCCTACTCTCGAGCTTAAACCTCTTCCCGATCAACTTGAGTATGCGTTCTTACAGAGAGAATCGTCTCTCCCTGTCATCATTTCTTCTACTCTCTCCCCTGATGAGAAAGACAGATTGATCCATCTTCTCAAAGCCCATAAGCGGACAATCGCCTGGAAGACTGCTGACATTCCAGGGATCATTCCTTCCTATTGCACACATAAGATTCTCACGGAAGATAACTATAAGTCATGTGTGCAGAGACAGAGGCGGCTGAACCCTAATATGACCGAAGTGGTTAAGAAGGAGGAAATTAAAATCCTCGATGTTGGGATTATATACCTTATATCTGATAGCCCATGGGTTATCCATGTTCATGTGGTTCCTAAAAAGGGAGGCACCACTGTTTTTCGAAACGAGAAAGACGAACTCGTCCGTACTCGCATGGTCACTGGATGGAGGGTATGCATAGATTATCGAAAACTTAATGATGCTACCCGAAAGGACCACTTTCCTCTTCCCTTCATTGAGCATATGTTAGAGAGACTAGCAGGGAATGAGTTCTACTGCTTCCTTGATGGTTTATCTGGCTACTTTCAGATTCCTATCGACCTAAAGGATCAGGAGAAGACCACCTTCACCTGTCCTTTCGGGACTTTTGCTTACAGGCGGATGCCTTTTGGTCTCTGCAACGCTCCCGCCACTTTCCAGCGTTGTATGACAGCCATCTTCCATGACATGATCGAGGATTTCATGGAGGTTTTCATGGACGATTTTTCAGTATTCGGCAATTCCTTCGATTCATGTCTCTTGAACCTTGAGCGTATCCTGACTAGATACGAGGAGACTCACCTCGTGTTGAATTGGGAGAAATGCCACTTTATGGTCCGAGAAGGCATAGTTCTCGGCCATAAAATCTCAAGTGTGGAATGGAGGTTAATAAATCCAAGGTTGACGTGATTTCCAAACTCCCTCCACCCACAAATGTCAAAGCGGTTCGTAGCTTTTTGGGTCATGTCGGGTTCTATAGGCGTTTTATCAAAGATTTTTCTAAGATCGACCAGCCTCTCACCCAGCTTCTCGAGAAGGACGTGCCATTCGTATTCTCATCCGAGTGTATGAAGGCACATGATCTTCTGAAGCATCATCTGACACATGCGCCAATCATGATACCACCAGATTGGTCCTCGCCATTCGAGCTCATGTGTGATGTTAGCGATTACGTGCTAGGAGCTGTCCTAGGCCAGAGAAAGATTAATCATTTTCAGCCTATCTACTATGCGAGTCGCACTCTGACCGCGGCCCAGGGACATTACACTACCACCGAGAAAGAGATCCTAGCGGTAGTTTTTGCATTCGATAAGTTTCATCAGTACTTGGTGCTTTCAAAGACCATAGTCTATACTGACCATTCTGCCCTCAAATATTTGTTTGCCAAGCAAGATGCAAAGCTGAGACTAATTCGTTGGATCCTACTCTTACAGGAATTCGACATTGAGACCCGGGACAAAAAAGGGGCAGAAAACCTAGCTGCTGATCATCTCTCTCGACTCGAGAACCCAAATCTTGAGGAACTTAAGGAGTCTACCACCAAGGACACGTTCCCTGATGAGTTCTTACAGATGATTGAGTCCCGTGAGGACGATGACCCATGGTTTTCCAGCATAGCAAACTACCTTGCAGCAGGTATCATAGAAAAAGGGCTGACATACCAGCAGAAGCGAAAGCTTTTGACTGATTCCAAGTTCTATCATTGGTATCCACCATATCTCTTCTGTTTAGGTGCCGACTATGTGATGCGCCGTTGTGTGTTTCGTACTGAAGCCAGACAAATTCTGAATGAATGTCACCAAGGACCGCCCGGAGGACACTTTGGGCCAAATTACACTGCAAAAAAGGTCTTGGATTGTGGTTTCTATTGGCCCACTCTCTTCAAAGATGCTCATTCCATGGTCAAGACCTGTGATGCTTGTCAGCGTGCAGGCAATATCTCGAAAAGGGATGAGATGCCCCAACAAGGAATTCAGATTTGTGAGATCTTTGATGTATGGGGCATCGACTTCATGGGTCTTTTCCCGACATCCCGTAACAACATATACATACTCATGGCTGTAGATTATCTTTCGAAATGGGCTGAGGCAAAGGCCCTCCCAACCAATGATGCCCGAGTAGTTGTGAATTTTCTTAAAAGCCTATTCTCTCGATTCGGTTGTCCTAAAGTGTTGATTAATGATCACGGATCACATTTTTGTAATCTATAAAATTGAGAAAGACCTGAAACGCTATGGAGTGAATCATAGGTTCTCGATGCCATATCACCCACAAACGAGTGGGCAAGTCGAGAACACGAATAGAGGACTTAAACGTATTCTCGAGCGCACTGTTGGCTACAACCCCAAATTGTGGTCCGACAAGCTTGAAGATGCGTTGTGGGCATTCCGTACTGCCTACAAAACTCCTACTGGCACGACACCGTTTCGAATGGTTTATGGCAAGGCATGTCATCTTCCTCTTGAAATCGAGCACAAGGCATTTTTGGGCCTTGAAAAATGCAAATCTCGATTATCATGAGGCAGGTAAACACTGGTTTCTCCAGTTGAACGAGTTAGACGAGTTGAGGCTCCAAGCCTATGATAACTCACGATTATATAAGGAGAGATCAAAAGTGTTGCATGATACTTGTCTGAAGACTGTCAAGGAGTTCAGACCAGGGGACAAAGTTCTATTATTTAAATCTCGTCTGAAACTCACTCCGGGTAAGCTGAAATCACGTTGGACTGGTCCTTATACAGTCATTAAAGCTTCCCAATCTGGTTTCGTTGATCTCCAGTCTGACAGTGGCTCCTTTCGCGTTAACGGTCATCGTTTGAAGTTATACAATGAGGCAGAAGGACCTGAACAAGAGGAGGTCATGGACACTTTCCCCAAATAATTAATTGTAGGAGAGAGTCGAGCTCAGGACTCGAAAATAAATAAGGCGCTCTCGGGAGGCAGCCCGAATTTCGGTTTCTTTAAGTTTTATTTTAGTTTATTGTTATATTGCATTATCTTACCTATTTTTTGATTTTATTCGTGTGTTTAGTCTAATGTGTGTTGCTTTTGCTTTTATAGGTTTTATGCTTTTCTTTGTCTTGTGTGCTTCTTCAGTTATTGATGCTTGCTGCTGCGATTTGACATCTACCACCACTTTCTCACGTTATCGCTTCTAACCCCAAGGGAGTATTATTCCTTTACTCTCCTTGTTCTTTCCATATATCTGTGTTCTATCTGTGATTGCATTGGGGACAATGCAACATTGTAAGTGTGGGAAGGGGGTTAAATACTTTAACCATTGTTTGTCCTGATATATATCATCTCTGCGCACTTTAATTTCTTTTATTTTAGCAAGTTCATACACTTCATTTGCATAGTGATGCTTAAATAAGTAAGAGTTTATCTGTGAAAAGCGCTTGTCTTTAACATCACAGGTTAGCTTAGGTTTTAATGTTGCAGTGTTTGTGGCTTTTTGCTGATTTTTAACTATTTTCTTCATCACTATGAGCTCTAATGGCCTGGAAATTGCAAAAAGTATTGCATGTTATGTTAATCTCTGGGTTTATTGTCAGTACGTTGGTATCCTGAGATACCATCTTAAATTACAAACATCTGAATTCTGGCAAAAGAGGTTGAGTTGAATTTCAAAAAAAATAAAGAAAAAGAAAAAGTGATTAAGTAACTAAATGCGGCCTTTGGTTCTCGAACGAGTAAACTTCGAGGGGTGTTCTACACCTGATCACCTAGAACCATTTGGTTTGGGATTGGTGAAGTAGAAAGTTCATTACATGGGATCCATCGGAAGTCATAGGTTTCTTGAATCCAAAAAAACAAACAGACAAAAAAAAGTTCAGAAATCATCAATAAGCCTTGAGTCAGAAAAGTTTGAAGGGAAAAGTTTAAAAAAGCATGTAAGGATGAGTGGTTTGTAGGTCAGATGGGTTTAGTCAAGTGATTTTTGAATTCTATCGGAGTTAGTGAAAAGTTAGAGCGGATCGGTACACAAGCATGTGCATGGATTTAAGTTATCATGTGTTTGTTGAAGTTGAGTTATTTTTGCAGGCGTCCCTTTTAAATGTTTGAGCTTTGTATGCGTCTGAGTTGTATATGCTTGTTTAATGTATTTCTTTTGAGATGATTTGCTTGAGGACAAGCAAAGTTTAAGTGTGGGAAGTTTTGATATTGTCTTATTTATTCATATATTTATTCAACAATATCATTCTTTTTATGTGCTTAATCATATAAGTTTTGATGCTAAAAGTTCATTTACTTTTCTTTCTTATTTGCAGGTTTAATTGGGTACAAGACAAGAAAATAGCTTAAAGTGAAAAATATGAGAGCATGCAAGCATGAGCCGGATGCGAAAAAGAAAGGAGGAGATAATTTTCTTTGGGTGGTTGGCAGCGCTTACGGAGAAAAAAAAACAGCAAACAACATTGAAGAATTTTATATATTTTTTTTCTCTTGTTGATCATAGGTGCAAAAATGAGGAGAGGAGCAAAACACATACACAATCAACACTTTAAATTTTGTATTGTTTCTGATTCTCTTGCTGTGGGGCGGCGCAAAAAAAAAGGGGAAGAAAGCACAAATATGTGTGTTTGCTTTTCTATTTATTTTTCTTGGTGATATTTGATGCGCAGTAGGTAACAAGGGAAACATCAACATTAGCAATTATGTTTTTGGTTTCTTTTCTGGCAATTATGTTTAGTTTTCTTGTTATCTTATAATTGTTAGTTTTTAATTTAATTATGGGCTAAGTTTATTGTATTTGTCATTGATGAACGAACCCTAGATTTAGGTTTAGTTTTTATTATTGATTGAGTTTTGTTTATGCCTAGTCGTGAACCTTGAATTATTTATCTTAATAATTATTGAGCAGTTTACTATTACATTGTGTCATGTTCTGAAATTATGACTTGAACGTGTAATTAGTTTTATCTTATTGTTTGTTTGTTATGAAATTATGACGGTTGCATGCAGTTAGGTAAACAATTATTCTGCGATTATGATAATTGAAATTGCGTCTCTAATAACCCAGATAAAAGTTTGAGTTCAATTCACCAATAACGAGAATTAACGTGTTTTGAATAGATTAGGTTATAATCGGATTAGTAGGGTTGATGGTCTATATTAACTCGAAATTTCATAGAAACCCTATCAATGAATTTCAATTTTAAACGAACCAAATTAGGGGGAGTGATTCAATGATGAATACCTTTTAGTTATTCGATTCTAACTACATGCAACCGTCATAATTTCAGAACAAGCAAACAATAAGATAAAACTAATTACACGTGCAAGTCATAATTTCATAACATGACACAATGTAATAGTAAACTGCTCAATAATTATTGTGACACCCTTGCCACAATAACCATCATTACAATTCAACCCAGGATTAATCATCAATCACATGATTACACAATGATCTGAATACATAAATTGCTGTGCGGAAGCATAAAAGTACATAATAAAATAATACAACTGTTTCAATCACCCTACGGTGCTATAAAGTTTCAAGTCTAAATCTACATACTCAAACTTTGTTACAACATCCCAAACATATTACAACATTGGTCCCATAGCACATTTACCGATTGAGTGGTAGATATTTTCCAAGACTTCACAAACGACCTAACTAGAAGGTCCGGCAGCAGATTTTCCTTTTCCTGTAAAAATTTAAACAACTGAGGGGTAAGCGAATGCTTAGTGAATACACAGATTTAAACGAATCCACAACAATATCACACATGCAACAACATCTTCAACTCCAAATCTAAGTTTCGGTTTTTATCAAAACCGAACTAAATGTTCCCAAATTCGAAAATTAAAGAATTATTACCTCAAATCTTCGATTGCAGTGTTGATAGTTCCTTGAATGCAACCTTGTTTCCAATTTTCAAACTTCAAATCCAACTTTTGATGATCTTTTATATTTTTAGAGAGAGAGAGAGCCGAGAGAGAGAAGTGTTTTAGAGAGAGAAGGAGTTTTGATGAAATGAAAGACTATTTAGTGTTTTATTCCTTTCATTCTCATCTTTCATCTTTTAGCACATTTAACCCCTCCATTTATCCGGTTCCATTAAATATTGTTCTTATAAAATAAAGAATTCTATCTTTATTTTATTTTCCTTAACAATTTGATAATTTTTATTCACTTAAATAAATTGAAATTTCTAACTTTTCGAATAATGCAACCAACTTTATAATTAATCCAAATTCCGTACCAACTTTCATGATCCAACTTAAATTACATTAATTTAAAAATTCATCTAATTAAACCTCAATTACAATAATTTAAATCTGAGGATGTTACAGCATGGGCTCCACCACGCTCAAACTTCGTCCTCGAAGTTACTTGGATCCAAACAGTTGCGGATACTTCTTCATCATTTCAGACTTAGTTTCCCACGTGTGATTTGCTCCTTTATGATGTTTCCATCCTACAAGCACCATCTCTATCTCCTTGCTTCTTAATTTCTTCACTTTAGTATCCAATATAGATTCAGGCTTTTCAACATATACTAATCTTTCTTGAATTCTAATTCGGTATAATCAGCCCAATCTTCATTACCAGTTGTGAAGATTTCATAAAACTTTCCACATGAAACACCGAGTGTTATTTCGATATTCCTTAGGTAATTCCAAATGAGATAACAGATTTCTAACTTTTCTGTTATTCTAAATGAGCCAACACACCTCAGTGCTAGCTTGTCCCTTTTTCAAAACAAGTAACACACCTCATCGGTGATACTAACAAATATGCTCCATCGTTTACCTCAAAGTTGATTGGTTTAGGTGTCTCATCATTATAACTCTTCTTTCATATCACAAACTCAGCAATTAGAGTCTTTTCAATTTCTTTCCAACACGTAGGGGTTCTACATTTCCTCCCGTACAAAACTTTAAACGGTGTTTTCTTGATTTTAATTATGATAACTAGTGTTATACAAAAATTCCATCAAAGCAATTGATCCTTTCAGTTGATACTTAAATCCACAATACATGATCTCAACATATATTCCAATGTGAAAATAGTCCATTCATTTTGACCATCTATCGGGGGTCGGTATGCTGTACTCATAGCTATATGTGTGCCTAATCCCACTTGTAAAGCAAACCAAGAGTCAAAAATGAAACTACTCTTCTAATCAGACATAATCAATTCCAGGATACCATAAAGGTAATAACCTTACTCACGCAAATCTGTGCAAGTCTTTCCAGCAATATCTTTCTCAAGTTGGTATAAAACATACCCAATTAATTAGTCTGTCTACGATTTGCCAATCGTAGAAAACTACTTATTTCTGTAATACTGCGAGACAGCTTTCAATTCTCAATCGCTCCACTTTAGCGGAATCCTCCGAAATCTCATCTCCAGAAATCACATACTACAAAATATAATCTATTGTAATCAAAACTCATGATTAGACATATTCAGCTTTAGACTTATTCCAAAATATCATCGATAATTACAATTACCGATTCCTCCAACATTGATATACAATTCCTTACTCATAATGTCCATAAAACAGTTGGGGCGTTGGTTACCCCAAATGGCATAACAAAATACTCGTAATGTTCATAACTAGTCCTGAAATTGTTTTCAATATTTTCTCCTTTTGGATTTTCAACTAGAGATACCTCGAACATAAATCGATCTTTGAATAATAACCAAACCCATGCAACCGATCAATAATCATCAATTCCTGGCGGCGGATACTTATTTGTTATAGTCCATTTGTTCAAATCAAGTTAATCTATGCACATTCTCATTGTGACATCTTTTGTTTCATAAAAAATACCGGGCTCCCCATGGTAAAGAACTCAATCTAACGAAGCCCTTATTCTAGACAATTCCTGAAGTTGCTTCATCATCTCTTACATTTTCGGTAGGTGCAAGACAGTACGAATAACAAGCTATTAGAGATGCTCCAGGGATCAAGTCAACACAGAATTTCACTTGTCTTTCAGGTGGCACACCAGACAAGTCTTCCAGGAACACATATGGAAAAATTTGGGACAACAGGTGCATCGGCCACAGTTTTCTCTTCAGTCTTGACATCAATAGCATATACCAAACAAGACTCACAGCCCTAAGCAATCAACTTTCAAGACCTAACAATCATCAATAGACATTGATCCCCACATATACAAATCCCCCGCCTCTCCGGCGTAGTTATCTTTATTATTCCTTTATTGCAAACTACATGGGTCTCATCACATATACGCAACCAGTTCATTACAATTATCATATCAAGTCACCGATCTCTATTGGAATCAAGTCAAGATTGAAGACTGCCTCTTCAATCACTATAGTACAATCAGAATACACATGATCTATTTTAACTATGGTGTTACTTAGCAGTTTCAATTTCAATCACAATGGACAACTTAGACCACATCATTAACATTGTTGAACAAAAGTAGTAGATACAAATAATCGGTCGTCACCAAAATCATAAACTACTCATGACCACCTCCGGGTCTTTCTTAGATTCTGAATCGTATTACTAGACTTTTTTTTTTTTTGCTTTATAAGCATAATTCGTTAGTGTCCAAAGTCTCTTAAAATTATTTTTTTTTGGTTGATTAAATCACCATTTCATTAAGTATACCCCCATTTCGATTAATTATACTTTACATACATTTCTTACTTTACACTTCGCATTGTATATTTCAATTTCTCTTGTAAAATTAACATGCATCTTCCATGTATTATCATACCCTCGTATGCTTTCTTCATAATTTCTAGATTTGTTTTCTTCATATAATATTCATATATATACCAATATTGAAACAGTCTCTTTGATTCTAACTACATCAAAATTCTCACGAACAGTTCAAATCCTGTTGTTCTTAACCACAACCCTTTTAAGTCAAATTATCAACACAATGTACCATACAATTTCTCTTAATAAAAGCTAATGCTGCATACTTTATGATAATCATTACAAGTTGTTATCAATCCTTCAAACATATCATATATGATACTAATACGATTAGTTCCAATTCTTTGACCCATTATGGTCAAACTTAAACTTTATTACAACTTCTAAACTCATTCATAACTTCCAAAATATCTATAGCATCTTTTCTCATTCAAAGCTTCAAAATCCATCTTGGCTATTCATCTAATGCCTATTTATATGCTCGAGTATTCTCATTCACAAACATGATTATACCTATATTAGTAATAACATTTCATATTACTCAAGTTCATGTTAACTTCAGAATCATAAAACTTCGATGATATATTACATATAGAATCTTTAAAAGTACTCTTCTAATTCCGTAAATTAATGTTCAAAAGTTATAACCATAATCTCAGAGATCTCATCTCCTTTGTTGAACTTTTTCATTCATTGTTTCATCTTGTAATGTCATTACATGCTAATTTTTTGGTCGAAATCTGCAAGTTCTGCTAAAATGGCCCACTTTTCCGCAATTATAACAAGCATCGGCCTTCCTTGGACATTTGTCATCCTTATGTCCAAATTGGTTACAATGTCGACATCTTTTACATCTATCACGTTTATTTGTCATTGATATCAAATACAGTCCATTTAGTTCATCTCCTCCAGAATTTGCAATCTTTCCGATAACTCTTTCTTCATGATCAACATGAGGTACGATATCAGGCTCACCATATTGCCTACTAAATAACAACTTGAATTGTTCCCAACTAAAGGAAGTAATCAACTCTGATCCCAATTCTTTTTCCCAACAGTTCCACCATTTCTTGGCTTGTCCAATTAATTGATCCTTAGCCAAACATACATTGTACTCATCCTTACAATTCATCTCCGTAAAAATCTGTTCCATAATTGTAATCCATATTTCTGATTTCTCCATTCTCAAAGATCCAGAAAATGTTGGTGGTTGCCAGTCCTTGAAGGATCTAATTACATATTTCATGTAATTCTCGTTAATTCCGGTTTCATAATCAATCTTTTCCTTGCCCTTGTCTTTACGTTTCACTAGATTTCTAAGGTTTATGTCATCCACAACATAATTCCTTTCATGTTCCCTCTTTTCTTTTCTCTTGTCTTCTTTTCTTTTAGCTTTGGCTTCATCTCGAGCCAGAAACTGATCTTGAATCATTCTGTTTTGTTTTGCCATCATTGATAGCATCATTTCCCTCGTTTCTCGTGGCGTCATTCCTCCTCCAGACATATTCTGAAAAATTAAACATGTAAATCATTTAGTGATCCCATCACATGGTTAACTACAACGCATGTTGTCTGGTATGAAAGTCACTTTCCTATAAGTACTAGATCATATCCTATCTTAGTTCAGATCATCACTTATAATCACTACATGTCATCACTTAATGTTTGAGACCAAGACCTCACGGACACTTGAATCTCAAACTACTGCTCTGATACCATTCGCTGTGACACCCTTGCCACAATAACCATCATTACAATTCAACCCATGATTAATCATCAATCACATGATTACACAATGATCTGAATACTTAAATTACAGTGCGGAAGCATAAAAGTACATAATACAATAATACAACTATTTCAAACACCCTACGGTGCTACAAGGTTTCAAGTCTAAATCTACATACTCAAACTTCGTTACAACATCCCAAACATATTACAACATTGGTCCCATAGCACATTTACCGATTGAGTAGTAGATATCTTCCAAGACTTCACAAAAGAGCAGCAGATTTTCCTTTTCCTGTAAAAATTTAAACAACTGAGGGGTACGCGAATGCTTAGTGAATACACAGATTTAAACGAATCCACAACAATATCACACATGCAACAACATCTTCAACTCCAAATCTAAGTTTCGGTTTTTATCAAAACCGAACTAAATGTTCCCAAATTCGAAAATTAAAGAATTATTACCTCAAATCTTCGATTGCAGTGTTGATAGTTCCTTGAATGCAACCTTGTTTCCAATTTTCAAACTTCAAATCCAACTTTTGATGATCTTTTATATTTTTAGAGAGAGAGAGAGCCGAGAGAGAGAAGTGTTTTAGAGAGAGAAGGAGTTTTGATGAAATGAAAGACTATTTAGTCTTTTATTACTTTCATTCTCATCTTTCATCTTTTGGCACATTTAACCCCTCCATTAAATACTGTTCTTATAAAATAAAGAATTCTATCTTTATTTTATTATCCTTAACAATTTGATAATTTTTATTCACTTAAATAAATTGAAATTTCTAACTTTCTGAATAATGCAACCAACTTTATAATTAATCCAAATTCCGTACCAACTTTCATGATCCAACTTAAATTACATTAATTTAAAAATTCATCTAATTAAACCTCAATTACAATAATTTAAATCTGAAGATGTTACAATTATTAAGATAAATAATTCAAGGTTCACGACTAGGCATAAACAAAACTCAATCAATAATAAAAACTAAACCTAAATCTAGGGTTCGTTCGTCAATGACAAATACAATAAACTTAGCCCGTAATTAAATTAAAAACTAACAATAATAAAATAACAAGAAAACTAAACATAATTGCTAGAAAAGAAACCAAAAACATAATTGCTAATGTTGATGTTTTGCTTGTTACCTACTGCGCACCAAATATCACCAAGAAAAATAAATAGAAAAGCAAACACAAATATTTTGTGCCTTCTTCCCCCTTTTTTTTTTGCGCCGCCCCACAACAAGAGAATCATAAACAATACAAAATTTAAAGTGTTGAATGTGTATGTGTTTTGCTCCTCTCCTCCTTTTTGCGCCTATGACCAACAACAGAAAAAAATATAAAATTCTTCAATGTGGTTTGCTGTTTTTTTTTCCTCCGTAAGAGCTGCCCCACCCAAAGAAAATTATCACCTCCTCTCTTTTTCGCATCCGACTCTCTTTTTTTATAAAACAAAAAACAAAAATCCAAAACAAAACCCTAAATTATAATATGGATTTTGGGACCGTTAGGTATTGTACTTAGAGAGGCTCAAATCTTAAACTTTCATTGGACCTGCTTGCATGCTCTCATATTTTTCACTTTAAGCCCACATAATCATCTTATTTTCTTGTCTTGTACCCAATTATACCTACAAATAAAAAAGAAAAGTAAATGAACTTTTAGCATCAAAACTTATATGTTTAAGCGCATAAAAAGAATGATATTGTTGAATAAATATATGAATAAATATGACAATATCAACTGTCATTGCGTAGTGCAGATGATAGGCTTAAAGGAAATCCACCATAGGTTCATAACCTTTTCCCACATAGCTTTTGTGAATGGTCAGGTTAGCGATATGGTTGGTGGGTTTGAGTGTGAGCATGGTGTTGACAGAGGGATGTTTGACTACATCATCACCAACGAACACATGCAAAAGGGGATTGTTTTGGTGAGACATTTTGGAAAGTAGGAGAGATGCAGGATGTTTCAACACTTAGTCTGTTTAGGGTTTAGCAGGAAGTTATGGAAGCAGTAGGAAGAAGAAGAAGATGAAACAGTAGTTTAGGTATTTATAGGATTTGAATGTGAGTAGGAGAGAGAAATATTTGAGCAGTTGATTTGAAATGTTTTTTTAACGAAAAACGGAACGATTTGCCATGTCAGAACGGTTGTCAGACCACTTGACCTTTTTAACTACTAACACACGTTAACAAACATTATCCACATGTAATTAAGTTAAATAAATACGTAATTTAAGTAACTTAAATGTGAAGAAAGATAATTAAAACTGATGATCTAAGTTGTTGTTCAAACTTGTGATGAACAGGTTTCATCACAAACTGATCACCCTTCAAGCCATTCATGCAACCTGTGCAGCTAGATGAGAACAGGTTTCATTGTGAAGCATGTTCAATAGCTGAACAGGTTACAAGGAAATGCCTTATATGACAGATTTAAAGAGTGAGCAGGTTGGAAGTTTGTACAACAGAACATGTTTGAGATTAAAACGTATTTTTCCAAGCCCGTTATATATCCAAGCTGTCTAAGTTTTCAGAAACTGGCTAAGTACAGAACACGTAAAACCTGTCCTGTCCAAGCTATTCTGTGAAATCTGGACAAATTTATTAGATCATCAATGACACTTAGTCACTTTTAAGTTAACATGCCCAGCTTGCTTACAAGGTAATTAAACCTGTTTTCATCAAGAGGTTTGGTGAAAATGTCTGCAAGCTGTTCACCAGTGGAAATAAAACTTACCTCTACATTACCATTCTGGATGTGATCCCTATAAAGTGATGTCTTACTTCAATATGCTTTGTTCTGGAGTGAAAACTGGATTGTTGGAGATAGCTATGACACTTGTATTATCACTCAGAATAGGAGTTTTCCTATATACAAGGCCATAATCCTCAAGCTGATGTTGCATCCATAGAATCTGCCCACAGAAGCTTACAGCGGCAATGTACTTAGCTTCAGCAGTAGAAGTAGAAACTGAATTCTGCTTCTTGCTACACTAACTGGTCAACTTGCCACCAAGGAGTTGACATCCACCTGTTGTGCTTTTCCTGTCTAGCCTGCAGCCTGCAAAATCAGAATCTGAATAACCAATTAGTTCAAGGCTGGAGTCTTTGGGATACCAAAGACCCAAACCTGGTGTACCCTTTAGGTATCTGAAGATTCTCTTGACAGCAGCTAGATGTGATTCTTTTGGATCAGCTTGAAACCTAGCACATAAACATGTAACAAACATAATATCTGGTCTACTAGCAGTTAAATATAGCAAGCTCCCAATCATGGCTCTGTAAGTTGTTACTGAAACAGCTTTGCCACAGGCATCAGCATCCAACTTTACATTGGTTACCATTGGGGTTTTGATGGGAGAACTTTGATCAAATTTAAAATTTTTCAGAAGATCTAAGGTATACTTTCTTTGATTAATAAAAACTCTATTAGAGGTTTGTTTAACCTGTAATCCTAGAAAGAAAGTAAGTTTACCCATCATGCTCATTTCATATTTGGATTTCATGAGCAGTGAAAAGTTCTTGCATAACTGTTCATTCGTAGAACCAAATATTATGTCATCCACATATATCTAAACAAGCATAATATCAGTTTTCACCTTCTTTATGAACAATGTGGTATCCACTTTACTTCTGGAATAACCATTGCTCATAAGGAAACCAGTGAGAGTGTCATACCAGGCTCTAGGGGCTTGTTTTAGACCATAAAGAGCTTTGTCCAACTTATAGACAAAAACTGGATGTTGTTCATTTTCAAAACATGGGGGCTGCTTGACATATACCTCTTCCTGTAGCTTACCATTCAAAAATGCACTCTTTATATCCATTTGAAATATCTTCATGCTCTTGTGGGCAGCATAGGCTAGAAACAAACGAATTGCTTCTAACCTCGCTACTGGGGAAAATGTTTCATCATAGTCAATGCCTTCTTCTTGCCTATAGCCTTGAGCAACCAGTCTTGCCTTACTTCTAATAACCTGACCTTGCTCATCCATCTTGTTTCTGAAAACCCACTTGGTGCCAATTATAGTTTTACCTTTAGGAACGTGGACCAACTTCCATACTTTGTTCTTTGTTTCTCTCAAACTGATTGAGCTCTTCTTGCATGACAGTGATCCAATTGGCATCTTTAAGTGTATCATCTACTTTCTTTGGCTCCATCAGGGACACAAAGCTAGAAAACATACAAAAGTTTCTTAAGCTGTCCCATCTTGTTTGTACCCCTTTGTTGATGTCACCAGTTATTTGATCATTGGGGTGACACCTGATCCACTTAGGATCATGTTTTAATGAAGATTCTCCTGTATCATTTTAATTTTCATCAGGTCTTGCAGAACAGTTTTCAAAATTTTTAGACACATTGTTATCTTAACTCTGTTCACATATTGAACATGAATCTCTATTGTTGAACCCATCAGTAGAGGATTCAGAAAAATCAGCATTGATTGGTTCTTGAGATGGTGCATTAATTATGTCAGTACACTTATTCACACAGGGTGTATCAACATAATCATCATCATGTCCATTGTGGTTAACAGGTTCCACTCTGGGTGAAGTGGAAGCTTTTGAGTCCTTTTCTTCATCATTTGAATGCATAAGATCATCAAAGCTAAACTCTCCTGAAACTGATTTAGGAACAGCTTTGGTAGAGACATTCCTAGACTCCTCAAAGGTAACATTGATAGATTCATCTATCACCTTTCTTTTGTAGTTGTATACTCTGTAGGCTTTAGAGATAGCAGAATATCCAATAAACACACCTTCATCAGCTTTGGGTTCAAATTTTGCCAGCTGACCCCTCTGATTCAGAATGAAGCAGGGGCATCCAAATACATGGAAATAGCTTATGTTTGGCCTTCTTCCTTTGAATAACTCATAAGGAGTCTTGTTGAACCTTTTCACCACTAAAGATATGTTTTGAGTGAAGCAGACAGTGTTAACAGCTTCAGCCCAAAATGATAAAGGCAAACCTGATGCACACAGCATGGTTCTAGCAGCTTCAATGAGGGTTCTATTCCTCCTTTCAGCAACTCCATTTTGTTGTGGAGTTCTTACAGCTGAAAAATTTTGTGTGATCCCTCTTTCTTCACAGAAGTCCTCAAGAGCACTGTTTCTGAATTAAGTACCATGATCACTTTTAAGCTGCTTGACTTGAGCAGAGTTTAGGACTTCCATCTTTTTGATAAATCCAATGATTTCTATGGCAGCCTCTCCTTTGGTCTTTAAGAAGATCACCAATGTAAACCTGGAGAACTCATCAACCATTACTACAGTGTATCTTCTTCTTCCTAGACTTGGGACACTGACAGGTCCAAACAAGTACATGTGGATTAAGAAGAGAGAAGCATCATAGAAAAATTATGTTTGGTTTTGAAAGATGTTTTCCTCTGCTTGCCTTTCTCACAAGCTGTGCCGAGTTTATCCTTAACAAAGGTTATAGAATGCAAACCTGTTACCAACTCTTTCTTACAGAGTTTGTTGATATTCTTGAAGTTCAGGTGTGATATCCTTTTGTGCCATAACCAGTTTAGGTCTGCATTGCTTCTTGAGATAAAGCATGTTTCAGGTGTGGGATCAGCAGATTTCACATCCACAACATATACACCTTTTTTCCTTTTTGCGAACAGACAACCTTGCCTTGGGGATCCATTATATACCCCAGGTGCTCATCAAAGTTAACCTTGTAGCCAGCATCACACAGTTGATTAATGCTAACAAGATTATGTTTTAGCCCAGACACATAGGCTACTCTTTTGAATATTGCAGCACCAGCTTGGAGGGTTCCATATCCTTCTGTGGATCCCTGAACATTGTCACAAAAGGTGACTTTTGGACCTTTTTCAGGCCTGAAATCACTCAGCAAATCTTTGCAACCTGTTATGTGGCCTGAGCAGCCACTGTCCAATTACCAAACCTGGGATGGTTGTTTAACCTGCAGAGGGTCATGAGAAAATATTAGTTATTTTTAGGGGAACTCATCATAAGGATGAGTTCTCCTTGTTCATCAACATTTGTTAATGGACCACTAAGATCTACACTAATATTTCTAATTTGGATTGTATCAGCTTAGATACTCTCCTCAATGACCATGTTACTTCCAACACTGCTAGTTTTTGCAATGTTGGAACTTGCAGTGTCAGCAGGCCTTATGTCCTCAGTTTCAGGACAGTCTTTGGCAACATGAGTCTTCTTCCCACATTTATAGCATTGTATCTTTTTAGACTTTTTGGAAGAAGTACTTCCAGAAACACATTCTGGGATATCCTTGTTGGACTTCTCAGCAAGCGTAGCAAACTTATTGCTATTTTTAGAAGAACCAACAGTTTGAGTGGAAGGTACAACAGCAACAGCTTTACCTGTGTCTTGTTTCCTCTTTTTAGGAGGATAAAGATCAAATATTGGAAGTTCAATTGGCTTTTGTCCTTCCACAGGTTTGGGAAACTTATTCCCTCTTTATCAGGATGAGCAATGGCTAGGGGTGGCAAACCAAACCCATTTGCTTCAAATTGGGTTGTGTTGGACATTTTTTTCAACTCTAATGGGTGTGTTTGGGTTCCCCTAAATTTATATATGAGTTGATATGGGTGGGAAAAAAATATTTGCGGGTTGAAATGGGTTTAAGCAAACCGCGGGTTGAAAATTTTCATACAATTAAATGGAGAAACATTAAAAGAAAGGAGTTGACATTAATTTGGAATTTATATATCTTTCAAAACATTATTATATTCAAAAAAATTATTATTAATATATAAATATTCAATAGTTTAAGTAATTTACCATATCAATAAAAAATCTTATTTTTATAACTATATTAAAAATAGATTATGATAATTAATAAAGTAAAAACTACGAAGTTATTTTAGAATTATGTATCAAATGCAATGTTATAATTAATCCATAAGAAAACTTAAATAAAAATTCATATATTCACACACATACATTCAACGGTTCAAACCGGTAAAATTGGACCGGACCGAACCGATCGGTTTCCGGTACATCGTATTTATAAAAATTGATTTTCGGTTCGTTAGATCCGATCGAATTTCGTAATCTTTCATTGAAAAAGTGGAAAAAACCGGAACCAAATCGGAACCGGTACACTTAGGGGTGAGCTCGGTACCGTACCGTACCGAACCGGTACCGATCCCGAAAATACCGAAACCGAATTATTAGTTTTGAAAGAACCGAATACCGAACCGTATAATTTTATATGGTGCCGGTTCGGTTCCGAATACCAAATTTTAGCTAAATTAAAAACCGAATACCGAACCGAGAGTACCGAATACCGATTTTAGCTAATTTGAAAACCGAATACCGAACCGAATATATTAATTCGGTATCGGTCGGTACCGGTACCGGTTCGGGTTCGGGAAATGGTACCCGTCGCTCACCCCTAGGTACACTTTGTTTCGATTCTCGGCCTTAAATTTTTTGTTTCTCGGTTTAGTTCAGTTTTGGACCGTTGCACACCGTTACACGCACATATATAACAATGATTTATATACACACACACACGGTTAGCTTTTTATAAAATAAAAAGAAAATGTAAGATTTATAATTTTTTAAAGTGTTTTTTATCTAATATTAGTAATAGTATTTTCATTTTATATAAATTATATAAAAATGTTATTTATTATGATTTGGAAAAGAGGTTTCGGGTTAACCGAACCCGTTCAACCCAAACCCGTTTTAACCCGCGCCCGTTTCGACCCGTACTTGTTGTGACCCGAACCCGTTTTAACCCGCACCCATTTTGACCCGAACCCGTTTTGGCCCGTTACCCAAACCCGTCCCACCCGCCCGTTTTGCCACCCCTAGCAATGGCTTTGCCCTTGCCCTTTTTCCTGAGATGTGATGAATGTTGCCTATCTACATGATCACTACTTATGGTTTTAAAATATTTTCCTTCATTTATAACCAGTTTTCCACTATGATTTAAAATTTTATTTGAAATCACAGCAGATTTACTTTCAACATGAGACTTACCCCTGTTGAAAGCACACTGCTTTCCTTTTGAAAAATTTTTCTCAAAATGTTCAGCATCAAAAGGATTAACAGGTTTCTTCCCATTAGCTTAGATCCTGAACCTGTCTTGTTGACAGGATTAGAGTCCAAAGCTGCAGGTTGAACTTGTTTTTCCTTCTTTTGTTTGTGTGAACCGGCTATGCACTTAGCAGGCTGATTTGATGGAGAACACATTCCATCATCAGTCTTTAAAGCTTTTTCACACAAACTGTCAGTGTTTTGAGGCCTGACAAACCTGTTTGTTGAGATCAGCTTTCCATTTACTCTTTGAATAAAAGTACTTGGAAGCTCACCAAGAGTGGATAAGTCTTTTTCCAGATTATTTATCTCAACAATTGAAGCTGATGTATCAAGATCCCCTCCAAGATAGGCTTGTATTTGAGCAGGAATCTGCTGACTGATACAGTGGTTGACTTTCTGTGCAGACTGGCACCAAGAGTCAACAATCTTTTGAAGCTTGGCGTGCTTTGAGTCTGTTTCTCTCTTTTCTTCTAATAAAATGGAGTTGATATGTTTTACTTCATCAAGTTCAATTTTAAACTTATGAAAGTTGTCTAGTTCATTAGATTATGTTTCAAGATCTGTTTTTAACTTAGAGATCTCAGACTTCAAAGCATCATGCTTCTCAACAACATCTTTTAAATCAACAAGTAAATATTCAAACATTTTAACTTTTTCATTAGAATTGTAATCCATAAAATTTTGTACCTTATACATCATAGTTGGGTTCTAGTTCTCTAAGCTGCTGAGAGCTTCAGCTTCACCCAAGTCCAGTTTGAAGTTGCTTGTTGAGGGGACATCAGTGTTGGCCATCAGACAGTTGTTGTCCTCTTCATCAGATGATGAGACTCCTCCCAGTCACAAGTCTCTGCCATGAGTCCTTTCTGCTTGTTGGAAGCCACTGAGTCTTCCAACTTTCTCAGCTTAGCCATGGCCATTAGGTACTTAACCCTGTAGCCATCGTCTTTATTTGTCTTGTATGGTTTGAATGAGGAGCCAACAGCTTTAGACACACAGCCAACAGCTATATGGCCCGTTTTGCCGCATTTAAAGCACTCAACCATAGATTTGTCAAATGCCTTCTTTTTTATGGCACTTGACTTCTTTTGCAGCATCTTTCCACCAAACCTCTTCTTATTGAATTTTCTGACAAACATAGCAATCATTTTCTCATCATCATATTCAATAAGGTCTTCACAGTCATCTTCCTCTGACAATTTTCCATTTCATCATCAGCTTGTTGATCAGCTTGTGTGAACACATCAGACACCTAACCAGCAGGTTGTCTCACACTGGCCACTAAGGCAGCACCTCTTTTGGACATCTCTAAGGCATTTCTTTTCTGTTTCCTTGACTGTTCATCATTCAACAAGGATCCATAGAGATTTACAAGATCCATGCCTCTGATGGTACCTGAGTTTCTGAGGATAGTAGAGAAGTAATTCCATTCCTCAGGCAGAATGTCTAAAAATTTGTTTACCAAACTTAAGTTGTCTTTAGTGATCCCAACAGCTTTGAGATCATTTATCAGGGCTGTGAATCTGGTGTAGGTTTCAGTGAGTGACTCCTTTGGCTTTGCAAAGAATAGTTCATACTGTCTAACAAGATTGTTGATCCTGTTATCCAGTGTGATAGTGGGACCATCATAGATGGTACACAATGTATCCCACATCTCCTTTGCAGTCTTCATTTTCTCAACCTGTTTGAACACATCATCAGGAAGAGAAATAACAACGTTGTTCCTAGCCTTTGCATAAAGTGCAACCAGCCTTTTGTCTTCATCAGACCATTTAGCTTTTGCTTTCTCAATAGTCCTGACTTCATGAACAGCTCCTTCATCAGCAGGAGTTATAGTAGTAACAGAAGTTGGCACATAGGGACCTTCCATTACTATCTCTGGCAGTTGCACATCCAGATTCTCCAAATAGAGCATCATTCTGCACTTTCATCCAGAGAAGTTCTGATGATTGAACTTGGGAGGTTTTGCCATTAAACCATTTTCATAGTAAGAGGAAGAGCTGGCAACACTGTTGTCCATGGTGGGAAATAAGGAGAATGATAGATCTAGAGTTAACACACATTCTAACTGCTCTGATACCAGTTGTAGGTCCCAAAAGGTTTTCCTAGTATGTTGCTCTAAGCTGTAGAAGGGGGGGTGAATACAGCTATATAAAAATTCAACACACTTTCTCAATGTTTGTATGTATTATCAACAAGTGTTAATTATAAGCAAGCTTGAACTATAGAAAGGTTCAAGCTGAGATAACAGATACAACAGTTGTTCTACTAATCAAAGACATACTCAGACCAGTTACAATGAATACACTCACAAAGATGAACTCACTGTTTACAAGACAGACAGAAAGACAGACAGACAGCTTGAACAAGAACAGCTTGGACACACTCAACTGTTTTATTCAAGCAGACTTTGCATGCATGAAAACACATTTCTTTGCACGTTCTGAATATCACACTCTCTTGGTAGTCTCACATTCTTTAGAAGCTTCTTTTTATACTCTCACAGGAAATCCCAGTGAAGCTTCTTCATTGGATAAGGAGATAGTGGAGTGTCTTTCCAAAAAGACAAAAATACTTTTCTGCACGTTCTGACAAAGCAGTATTTGTCTTCATATTACAGAATCTGTCTTTTTCTTTTTGTCTCTGTTGCAGAAGGCTTTAACCAAAAGACGGATGTCAACTTTAAACCTTTCAACTTCTGGAATGGCCATTTTGATATAAGAAATGCTCTGTCACCCATTTCAAATATCTATGTTGTCTTCATGTTACAGAACATCGTAGGCAGTCTTTGCAATTTCTGTTTTTCCACTTTGTCTTCTACTTTGTAAACTGATCTCCTTGTCGAAGACAATACATGAGGACATGGAAACATATTCCATAAAGTGTTTAGCCTGTTCACAAAGAATACGTTCTGTTCACAAAGAACAGAACACTTAGAATTTGTCCAAACTGCTCAACAGGTTAGAGCAGAGTAGACAATTTATGTCCAACCTGTTCAACAGAATAGAACAGCTTGGGCAATCTGCCGTAGTTGCAACAAATGTAACAGGGTTAGCAGCTTTGACTAATATTGCAAATCACTTATCAGGTTTCAATAAGGCATTAACAGGCCTTAAATTATACCTTCAAGTGCATCAAACATGTTTGATTAATAATTTCCCCCTAAGATGTAGAACAGGTTTGACTGAGGCCTTTCTGTGCCTAACATGATCAGATTCAGCAACTGATGGCGCATGTATCCCCCTCTCAGAATTTTCTCTCTACTCATCACCTTAATCAGGAGCCCCATCTTGTTGATCATCACTCTGGGGGGAGGCTCCTAGGGTAGGATCTCGCGGTGCTGCGAGAACCATAGGAGCATATTTAAGTATATAATCTCGCACTCTGAGCACATGAATATCAACTTATTGTAGCAGTGATGGAAACAAACGTGGAACGTCATCAAGAAGAAATACTTCGTTTGGTAGTAGAGTCGTCACCCTGTCTGGACATGGTTAAGAGTTAAATAATTTTCGGTATCTGTCCAGACTTGTTTACCGCACTCGTACAATCAAATGTAATAAGATCGACCAGGATCATTTTTTAATAAGATCGGATATAGGATCGTAGGATCGATCACCGATCTCATCCTAATTTTTACACCGTCCGGACCCTTTTAACCAGGTTCCCGTGGGATCGTTTACCGATTCGATACAACCTTTTATCTAGATCCAACCACTTTATCTATTAGGATAGTGTGTCAAATTATAAGATGTATGATTGGTTGACTTTTTTTGATGACCATAAACATTTTTAATATGAATGTACATTGTTTTCCTATTTATTGTATAAATATTTGATATAATTAATTTATAATATAAAATTAAAAATTATAATACCTACAAAAAAATTAAAAAGATGTGATTTTGTGGTAGGATCTTACGATCTGGATCTTGCAGAGACGAAAACTGACCTAGGTAAGATCTCGATCTTGACAACCTTGATTTAGAGTTCTCGCTTTCGTGACCTCGCATCCCATGTCCTTCTTCTTAGTTTTTAGGGAAAGTTTGCGCATGGGCTCATTATTTGATGCAAAACTGATGCGAGACGGATAATCAATATGGAAGAGACAGAAACTGAAGCGTTTGATTCGCAGAATATTTTAAAAGGAATTGGAATCTGCAAGAAATTTGAATTGGAATCCAAATCATGTTTGGTTGGCTAAAAATGAAATTGGAATCCAATTTCATAATTCGTTGGTAAGGTAGGATGGGATGGACAGGTAGAGGTGAATAAGTCTATAAGGTAGAAATAGGATGAGATGGATAGGGTAGGGTGGGTGAGATTGGATGGGTGGGTAGGGTGGATGAGGGATGGGTGAGTGGGTAGGAGTAGGTATGGTGGGTCAAATGTAAGAGTAGGTTGGATATCGTAGGTAGGGTAAGGGTAGGTGGGTTGGGTGGGTAACGTATGATGGATGAGAGATGGGTAGGTGAGTTATGGGTAGGTATGGTGGGTAGTAGGTAAGAGTAGGTTGCACAACGTAGGTAAGGTAGGGGTAGGTAGGTAGAGGTGGATAAGTCTATAATGTAGGAATAAGATGAGATGGATAGGGTAGGGTAGGGTGGGTGGGGTGGATGAAGGATGAGTGGGTATGGATAGGTATGGTGGGTAGTAGGTAAGAGTAGGTTGGATAGTGTAGGTAGGGTACATGGGTTGGTGGGGTGGGGGTGGGGTGGGTAATGTATGATGGATGAGGGATGGGTAGGTGGGTAGGGGTAGATATGGTGAGTAGTAGGTAAGAGTAGGTTGGATAACATAGGTAAGGTTGAGGTAGGTGGGTTAGAGGTGGGTAGGATGGAATAGGGTGGGTGGGTAGGTCGGGGTAGGTTTGGTGGGTAGTAGGTAAGAGTAGGTTGGATAACATATATAGGGTTGGGGTAGGTGGGTTAGAGGTGGGTGGGTATGGGAGGGTGGGTATGGGTGGATGGGGTAAGACAGGACATGGTGTAGTGTAGTGTGTTAAACGTAATGAGTATTTTTGTAATCAACCACTTTATGTATTTAAAAGAAATTGAATTCCATCCATTTTGTGAAGGAATGTTATTTTCCTTCATTTATTGGAAATTTCAATTTTGATGGAATCCAATTCCTTTTTATAGTTGAACCAAACCCACATGAATTTACTGGAATTAGATTCATTTCCCCTCTAATTCCTTCGTATTCCAGTGAACCAAACGGCATCTGAGACTTTCAATAACCACTGAAAAAGAAATACACCATTTTTTATAATAATAATTATGAGTAATTTTATATACACACCCCTCAATTGCTAATCACACACCCACTTCTTGATGTGAGTGAATATAACTTTTAATAATTGGGTCTTACGTCATTAACAAAAATCATGTGAGTAATGAGATGTATAATTAGTAAAAATTAAGGAGATCGATAAGTGTGTACATATAGCAATGCCCATAATTATAGTTCGTAGTTTAAATGTAATTATTTTAATAGCCAAGAGAATGTAAAGTTAATAAAGTTGGCATTCACTTAAAAAAAAGTTAATGCTCTTTTCGGAAATGCTTACATTTATTTTGTAATTTAAAAACTCTACATTTACGTCTAAATCAATAATAATAGCTAGTTTACGAACCACATGTATTACATGAATATTTTTAATAATTATATTTATCTAAAATAAAAATTAAAACATACAAATATTAATTATTCATAGTTATTGTTTTTCTAGCTTTATAAGTACAAACAAACAGTAACTACTTTCATATGATTTTTTTTTAAATTTTCATTTATATTTTTATGTATTCTAATTCATGTAAATTGAGATGTTAGTTTATATATAATGTGATATTTATATATTTTATTACAATAAGTAAAATGTTATGAAATATATTCTTAACAATTACTTTTTACTTTTTAAAAATTTAATATTTTTTATATAATTTGCATTTATTTTTAATATATTTTAATAAATTTATAAACATAAAGAATAATTTTTAGTTAAATTTATACAAAAGTATAGATGAGATAAGATTTAGATTTATATTTAATTTAAGTTGATGATTTATATTGATAAGTGGTGACTAGAATTAATTATTTATTAACATTTATAGATTTAAAAAATACTAAGTTGTATTTATATTTTAGTTATGTTTAATATTATAAGTTATAATTATGTTTTCTGATTTAACATGGAGATGAAATATGGCATCTAGGTGTTCTCTTTAATTATTAGATACTAGTTTATTATCTCGTGTATTACACGGGTTATAATAATTAATTGTTTTCTTAAAACATGTATTTAAACTTAAAATATTATTGTAAATATAAAAAAAATATCTTAAAATAGTAATGATAAACTACTGTAAAGGAGTTATTGAAATACCATAAAATAATAAAGTATATAATTCTTTGTGCTAAAAACTTATAAATATTGGTTTTTAAATAAATACATTTGAAAGATTTTATTTGTATTAAAATTATCGGTTAATAGATATTTATTAAAATATAGTTATGATTTAAATAAATTATCAACAAAAAATAACAAATTAAGAAAAAAATGAAGGTTTTATTAAAATATAGTTTTGATTTAAATATAAAGAGTTTTTTTTTAATTGAAATGTAGTTGGTTGGTTGATATTTAAATTCAAAAAAAAATTGAAGGGAAATAAATTTAAGTTGGTCAATTATTTAATAAAGTAGTTAAGGAAGTTTAGGAGGGAAAATAAAAAAATTAAGCCCTAATATGATCACATGTGACAAAAATGTTCTTGTTTATTATATATAAAGATTGGGAAAATTTCGCAAAAAACCATGAACCTACAAGTTTTTTTCGATTAAGTCCCTCATTCAATTTTTTTCTCTGAAGTCCCTTAACCAAATAAAAATCACGAATTTGGTCTTTTGTTCAAAAAAAAAAAAGTTACCGGTAACCTGATGAGCGGGTTGCAAATTGCTGACATGTATTTTATAAATCTATGATTTTTATCGATTAAGTCCCTCAACTAAATTGTTTTGTCTTATAAATCTCTCAACTAAATTATTTTGTCTTATAAATCCCTTAACTAAAAAAACTTCAATTAACTTTTAATTATTTTAAATGAATAAAAGTATGATCCATTCCAATTTTTAAACTTTTGTCTGTATAAAACTACAACGCATGTCAATTTTCTAAACGAAAATTGCTACAACTATTAATTGACGATCCAAAAAAATAATGAACCCTTAACTAAAATAGCTAGCTATATTGATTTTAATTTTTTCCGATCTGAAAAAAACAACGAGCTCATTCGCTATTAAGTTTTAATCGTTAATAAATAGTGTAGTTATTTTCGTTTGAAAAAACGTAATGTATTATTGTTTCAAATGGAACAATCTGTAATCCATTCCGTTTTTTCGAACGAAAATGGTTACAACTATTTATTATTATTGGAAGATGAAATCGAAAGGAATCATTGTTTTTAAAATTTAAAAAAAAAAAAGAATGATTAGTCTTATTATATTGAAAAGTTCAAAATCAAAAGATTTCATATAATAATATTAAATAAACAATGATATATTATTTAATTGTAATATAAAGATAAATAAATATCCAAAGTGAATATAAAAAAAGTAATTTTAAATCTTAAGAAAAAATAAAATCGTAAATAAATAGTTTTATTATAATGAAAAGATTATAAATAATAATAACAACAAAAAATTAGTGGGAGACTTAATCGAAAAAAAAAAAAATTATACCTTGGTGGTTTTTACAAAATAGGTTTAAATATGTTAACCTGCTATAGCAGATTGACGGGTAATTTAAAAGGTTTACGCAGTTCGGGGACTTATAAAAAAAAAAAATGAAACAGAGGGACTTAATAGAAATTTTTTAGACTTTTATGGTTTTTTACATAATTTTCCCTTAAGTATTCTTATATCTTTATAAATGTTGTATTATTCATTTTTATATCTTTTACATGAAATTAATTTTGACTGTTATTTTAAATTTTTTAGATTAATCCATTATCTAATGATATAAACAATAATTATAGAAACAACTTTAACAATAACTAATAAATAACTAAGTGTGTAATGATTTTTTTTAATGTAGTATGAAATTTATGATAAAACTTTAACCATAATAGCTCTCAATTTTAGATTTTAAAATTAAAAATTCAATTAAAAATTTTAATAAATCACATTGACCAAATTTGTAATTTATTATTATTATTATTATTATTATTTTAAGATTTTGAAGCCGATGTTTGAATTATCGGATTATTTGTTCGACTTTGTGTTTTGGATTTTTCTGAACATCCCCACTGAAAAGGTAAAAGATTCATTAATTGGTGACACATGATCACAAGTACCAACACATAGAGACACACCTTGTAAGATACGGCAAAAAAAAGATATTACTCGGATATTTACATATATTTTATATACTTTTTTTATTGGAAAAATATTCATAATAGTTATGAGAAAACTCTTATTGGGTGTTGTATATTGACTTGATGTTAAAAAAGTTCAATATATAAGGACGTAATATTATTACTACACACCAACAAATCATATAAAAACCAGATCGAATGAAACCAGAATTGGTATCATTTGGTCTTCTTTTCGTTTTTTTTTCGATTCAGTTCGGTTCGATCTGGTCTGAGCCATTTTCATATTTTTTTCATTGTAAAAGTCAGTAAACAACCAAATCCAAACCAACAAGTACCGAACCGAGCCATCAGGTTTGGTTTCCAGTTTCAATAATTTCGTATTTTCGGTTCGATATCGTTCTGGTTCGACCATGACATCTACCATTGCATATCCTTAGTTATTACCATACTGGACATTTATTAGATAATAATACGAGTTATTCAATAATAATTACGTTTTTTCATTAATAATAAAATAGATTTTTAATGTTATATGGTACAAATAAAGTATTGAAATTATATAATTATAAAATTAAAGATCATCATATCAAGTAATCAACTAATGACATAAATAGAATTAGCATTTAGAAATTTTGATAATTTAGATCATTATATTTATATTTATATTTATATATAATAAAAAACACATATTATAATGTGTCGCTTTCTCATGATGTCATGCGTAATATAATCTAAATTAAATTTAATATAAATCTTAATTTTATATTATTAAACTTTATCTACGAATCAGTATGAAAATAGCTACTAACACGTGAAGTTTATCTATTGGATGTTACCTTTTAATTATAAAAGTTAGCCAAGTTTTAATTAGTTAAGTAGACGCAATTTCACAAAGTATCTTGATATTAGATGTTAAATTGCAATCGGTTGTGGGATGAGTTAGACTAACCCCAAGTTTGGAGAATATTTTATTGAGTTATATTGTGTTGACAACTTAGAGGTGTTTGGTTCACAGATGCTGAAGTAATCTGTAGGTCCCGAGAGGTTCCCAGAGTATATAGTTATAAGCTGTAGAGGGGGGGTGAATACAGCAATTTAAAAACTACACACTCTTTTCTCAATGTTTGTATGTATCATCAACAATTTGTTAATTACAAACAAGCTTGAATGCGGAATAGTTCAAGCTGAGATGACAGATACAACAGTATGCTTACTAGTCTAAGACAGACTCGAACTAGAATACAATGAATACACTCACTAAGAAGCACTCACTGTGTTTACAAGACTTAAGGAACAGCTTAGGTAAAACAGCTTAGACACACAGATGCTGGTTTACAGAAGACTTGCATGCATGAAGATCACACTTGCACGTTCACTCTTGGTTTAAGCACTTAGCTTTCTTCACACTTCTTTCTGACCTTAGAAACTTCCTTTTATACTCACTTAGAGGATCTCAGAGAAACATCTTCATTGGACAGAATGAAAAGGAAAAGTCTTGTTGAAAAGACAACATAACCTTTTCTGCACTTTTCTGAAAAGCAGACTTGTCTTCATATGTGCAGAACTTTTGTCTTTTTACTTTGTCTACTGTTGCATTGCCTTTAACTAATTTAGGAATGTCAACTTTGCGTCTTTCTTCCCTGTAAAGGCCTATTTTGATATAAGAAAAAGGTCTGTCACCCTTTTTCAAATATCCTTTTGTCTTCATGTTACAGAACAGCGTGGGCAGGCTGAGCAGTTCTGTTTTCCACTTTGTCTTCGACTTTGTAAACTGATCTTGTAGTCAAAAACAATACATGATGACTTGGAAACAAATTCCATAAAGTGTTTAGTTCCTGTTCACAAAGAACAGGTCTGTTCACAGAACAGAACACTTTTAAAAATGCCAAAGCCTGCTCAAACAGTGTAGAGCAGCGTAGACAGTTTATGTCCAGCCTGTTCAGCAGACAGAGCAGCTTGGACAAACTGTCTTAGTTGCAACACATGCAACATATAGAACAGCTTTAGACTGATATTGCAAATCATTTTCAGGTTCAATAAGGCATATAACAGGCCTTAAATTCAACCTTCAAATGCATCAACAGGTTTGATTATAAAATCTCCCCCTCAGATGTAGAACAGGTTTGACTGAGGCCTTTTTGTGCCTAACAATTTTATTTATTAATTGCATAGTAAAGTGTCCTTTTTACAAAATCGATATAAGAAATTAGGATTTGTTTATATGTATGATTATGTGTGTGTTTGTGTGAAAGATGTTGGTTGTAAGTTGGACTTTAATTTGGATCACAAGAAATTAGGATTAAGAAATCATTATAAGAAACTAGGATCTATGAAACAAGGATTTGTTTATATGTATATAGTGATTTTAATTTGAGCTTAAATATTATAGTTTATTAATTGTGTGTGTGTGTCTATATATATATATATATATATATATATATATATATATATATATATATATATATATATATATATATATATATATATATATATATATATATATATAGGGTTAGGTTCAACGGGGCACCTGTGTGCATCGTGCAACTTATGAACCTATATACACCGTTAGATCTAGAAAATGAATGGCTAAGATTACAATGGCAAAAGGGTAATAAAGATGAAATTCGTGTATGCATCATGATGCACGGTTCAGATATTAGATGTGCATAAGGGTATTTTGGGAAAAAATAATATATCAAGTCAACTCAAAATTAAATTTATATTGATTGAATATTTAATTCAATATCAAGTATTAAATGCTAATAAATTTATAAAATACACTTCTAAAATTATAAAATTTCAATTGAACAAAAATCCAACATGATGCTTCATCATCTTCATTGACTGTGCATCTTCGTATTCATCTTTCCCTAATTATGCATCATCGTGTTCATATGAGGCACCATGTTATGCATCATCGTGTTTATACTGTGCATCTTCGTATTCATATTTTCCAGGTTATGCATCATCGTGTTCATCGTGATGCATATCTGAAATTTAAATATGTTAATCACCGTCTTCAACAGGTTCATCATCATCTTGATGCACCGCTAATGTGCATCATGTTTGAATAAAAAAACATCAACATTCATCCTTTGAGAGAGAGAGAGGTGGGTAAGGGAGGAAAGTGTGGAAGAAAATTGGGAAAGTCATTAATGATATTATTTAGTTTCCTATTTTCTAACTAATCTATTAATTAAAAAATCAATTAATTTTTTAAAATAATTAGTATTCCCGTATTACCCTTATTGCATCATTAGTTTTTTGGTTCCCACTGGTTTCCAATGCATCGTGGTGCCCCATAGAACCTCTCTCTCTCTCTCTCTCTCTCTCTCTCTATATATATATATATATATATATATATATATATATATATATATATATATATATATATATATATATGGAGGTTCCATTGAGAACTTTTGTGCATCGAGGCACAAAAGAACCTTTACTGGCCCTTGGATGAAAAGAATGTGTGAGTTAGATCAAAATGGCAAAAGGGTAATTAAATAGAAAGTTTTATGCATCAAGTGCACATAATGAAATTCGCGGAGGGGTAAAACAGGAATTATGCAATCCTTATTTAATTATTACACTTCCAAAATTAACAAAAATAATACAAATTCAAAATACATCAAAATACATGCATATCGTTCATCTCTTCCAAAAATAAATCATGCATATCGTTTATCTCTTCCAAAATCAAAATACATCATAATACAAACATGAATCGTTCATACAAACATAAATCATGCATATCGTTTCATATCTTCCAAAATCAAGAGGGGCTAAGAGAGAGATAGAGAGAAAGAGGGAGTGATTTTAGGAAAGAAGTTAATGGTGATTTTCATACCAAATTTAGCTATTAATTATCTTAAAACATTTAAATTCAAAAATAACTTCCATACATTTAATATCCTCTAGATGCCCTTTGTGCACCCTTGGTAGATAGTTCGATGCACAAAAGTTCTCAATGGTGCCTCGATGCACAAAAGTTCTCAATCGAACCCCAATATATATATATATATATATATATATATATATATATATATATATATATATATATATATATATATATATATATATATATATATATGTAGACACACACACACACGAAAGAAGTATGATAGTGTATATATATTTGTATTTAAGAGGTATGATTGGTTTTATAACATTAGTTTTTTTATATATTTGCAATTGATTTTATTTATCATATAGCTCATATTTACGTGTTTTGTTTATAAATTTACTTCTTTTTCTTTAAATCAATTTACAATAATCATCATAAGCTTAGAATATATATACCCGTCCGAAGTTGATTTAGAAATCAATTTCGACTGTCCCCAATTTGGGACTGCTTTTTGAATACTTTACTTCATTTAGGATGTGAATGTGTATTACATTGATTGGTTGTTTAAGAAAGATTCGGTTGTCATTTTCTTATTGCTTCTCGGGTATATATTTCTATATATATATATATATATATATATATATAGACTAAAGATCTTTTGTGAACACTTTATTCGTTGTGAACATTGTGAACAACCATAAATAGCTTTTGAATCTTATGAATCTTGTTGAAAATATTACCGAACCCTTCTTTTAACCTATTGATACTACTGGATTATTTGGATCTTATTGAATCTTATGAATCTTGTTATAAAAGCTACTATGCACTTTTGAATGTTTTGAATCTTGTTGTAGACATTTCTATGAATCTTTTGAATCATATGAATCAAGTTACAAACACTTGTATATACATATGAATGATTATATGTATTTTTTTATTTATTCACAACGTTCACAACGATAACTTGTTCACAATGGATCTCATCCCTATATATATACATATATATATATATATATATATATATATATATATATGTATGTATGTATATATATATACTTGGGAGCTAAGGGGAAATGCTGCCGAATTTTTCTTAAACGACCATTCGTGTAATATGCATCCACATATGATGTAAGATATTCAAAAGTGGGTTTAGAAGCCTACCCTTAGACATACCGAACACAATATACCTGGTTTAACTTTTCTAATAAAGCAATTATGATGATTGATAAGAGTTGGTGTGCATCGAATAGACGTAACTCTAAAGAGTTTTTGGATGGTTTAGCAAGTTTTATGGATATTGCGAAGAATTACGTAAACGAAGAAGGGAAAGTGAGATGTCCGTGTAGAAAGTGTTTGAACATGTATTTTCACCCGCCCGTTATTGTAGAGGGTCACATACATGTGAGAGTGTTTCAGCGATCATACACTCAATGGTTTTTTCATGGTGAATCGGCTGCTCCTCGAGTTGTGAATCAGATAGCTCCAGTAACAGATGAGATGATTGATGTCATGACCGACCTTATTGGGGAGCAAAACACTAGTGAACCGACAGTCGAAGATGAAGGAACATCAAATACATGAGGTAGTGGTGTTGACCAACAATTTGCTGAATTGTTTGAGGAGATCGAAATAGAGTTGTACCCTGGTTGCACGTGGTTGTCTTCTTTAAATTGCTTAGCAAAACTCTTACACATGAAGGCCATGAACAAATGGACTGAAGTTTGCATTTCCAAAAGATAATAGGATTCCAACTTCATACTACGAAGCTAAGAAGAAGATGAGAAAGATAGGATTCCAACTTCATGCAAGAATGATTGTTGTTTGTTCTGGAAAGAAAACAAATTAAAACAAACATGTCCGATTTGTGGTGATAGTAGATGGTATGACGATAAGACAACCGCGAAGAAAGTTCCTTAGAAGGTGTTGCGTTACTTCCCGTTGACCTCCACGCTTAAACATATGTACAGTTCCAGACACACTGCAAAAGAGATGATTTGGCATAATACTGGACGATCGCATGATGGCAAAATGCGTCATCCGGTTGATGGCACCGCCTGGAAAGAGTTTGACACAACATATCCAGAGTTCGCTAAAGAACCCATAAATGTTCGATTGGGTTTGGCTGCTAATGGTTTTAATCCTTTCGGTAATATGAGTTTGTCATATAGTATGTGGCCAGTCGTTTTAACCACATACGATACGCCTACATGGATATGTATGAAAGAGTCTTCGTTTATGTTGACATTGTTAATCTCGGGTCCTAAATCACATGCGAAGGACATGGATGTATTTTTGCAGCCGCTAGTTGATGAGCTAAAAATGTTGTGGGATGAAGGAGTACAAACAAAAGACACCTTCACAAACACCGTCTTCACAATGCGTGCTGCATTATTATGGACTATCAACGATTTCGCTGCTCGTAGTAATCTATCTGGCTGGAGTGGTCAAGGGTATCTAGCATGTCCAACTTGTAATGAAGATACTCCTTCATGTCGTGTTATTGGGAAGACGACTTACGTTGGTCACAACTGGCACGACATGCATTTCAGGAAAAATCGAGGGTAGGCTAACGAGAAAGCAAGACTTACGTGGGTAAGTAAATACAAGCTTATTATCATGAATTATAAGTATGAATGCTATATTTTGACCTATTATGACACGTATGAACCCACAAATCGGTATATACAAGTATAAATGTGTTATAGGAGCCTATTATGATTTAATTGAAGTAACAATGTCTCAAACAAGCCTATTATCATGAATTATAAGTATAAATGCTAGATTTTGACCTATTATGATACGTATCAACCCACTAGTCGGTAAATACAAGTATAAATGTGTTGTAGGACCCTATTAAGATTTAATTGAAGTAATTATATCTCAAACAAGCTCATTATCATGAATTATATGTATAAATGCTAGATTTTGACCTATAATGCAACGTATCAACCCACAAATCAGTAAATACAAGTATAATTGTGTTATAGGAACCTATTATGATTTAATTGAAGTAATTATGTCTCAAACAAGCTTATTATCATGAATTATAAGTATAAATGCTAGATTTTGACCTATTATGACATGTATCAACCCACTAATCGGTATATATAAGTATAAATGTGTTATAGGACCCTATTATGATTTAATTGAAGTAATTATGTCTCATACAAGTCTATTATCATGAATTATAAGTATAAATGCTAGATTTTGACATATTATGACACGTATGAACCCACAAATCGGTAAATACAAGTATAAATGTGTTATAGGAACCTATTATGATTTAATTGAAGTAATTATGTCTCAAACAAGCCTATTATTATGAATTATAAGTATAAATGCTAGATTTTGACCTATTATGACACGTATCAACCCACTAATCGGTAGATACAAGTATAAATGTGTTATAGGAACCTATTATGATTTAATTGAAGTAATTATATCTCATACTCACCTATTATGACACGTATCCACCCATTATAAGCGTTATAGCAACTTAATATGAATCGATTGAAATAAACATAGTCAATATGACTTGGTACAGGAGAGATTGAATGCTATAAGGATTAGTCAATCATCGTCTTCTCCTTCTATTAATGAGCAAGAAATCTCTTCGAAGTTAAAATATCTATCTATTATTTACACACACACACACACACACACACATATATTGAAAATTTATTAACATATTGTTTTTGTCATTAGGTGTTTGGGTAGATATGGCAATGGGCGCGGGACGGGGATCTCAGTTCCCATCCCTATCCCCCGGTTCTTAACCCTCTCTCCCATCCCCGGCCCCATCCCTGTCGGGGAATGAGTTTCTATCCCCATCGTCCCAATCGGGGATCGAGGATCCCCATTGGGGAATCAGGCTTTTCAAGTTCCTAAAATATTATTAAGTTTAAACTATAAAAAGTAATTAGTAGAATAATTGATGTAAATAAACTTTAAAACAAATCAATTCAAACAAATTTGAGTTATTTACGTATATAATTTATAATTTATAATGAAACTAAAACAAAAAAATTGTTTGCAAAAGATTTATAAAACCACTAAAATGAAAAAAACAATAGTATTTTAAATTATAGAAAAGTCATATACAATAATATTTAATGTATTATTAAAAATGTAATGAATAATTTACATTGTAAAGTTGAATATATATAATAATCTATACTAAAACATAGAACATAATCGGGGTCGGGTTCGGGGTCTGGGATTAAACTGTCTCCCATCCCCGCCCCATCTCCGATAATTTATATCGGGGATTCCCCGTCCCCGTCCCCATCCCTCGTCAACTCGAGGATTCCCCGGTCAAATCGGGGTCGAGTTACGGGTTCCCCGTCGGGTATGGGTTTTTTTTGCCATGCCTATGTTTGAGGAAAGACGTGACCATAACGTCGGACGTAGCCAAAAGCTGAAAAAAGGCCGTGCAATGATGTCTTCGTCATCAACAGCATCATCATCGCAACCATCAACAGATGAGAAAATTCAAGAATCATTGCGCAAAAACAACAAAAAATGGAAAAACCGTTTTATAAAGTGGATTGCTTTGATTGTAAAGGATAATCCGACTTTGAAAGTACCTCCAAATTTGACGAGGAAGAGGATGAGGACGACGATGACGAGGAGGAGTAGGTATAGTTAAATATATAGCCATTTGTTGGGTTCGGTTGGATTAAATATAATTTGGAATCTTTATGTTCCTAAGTGCTATTTTTTGTGTTTGAAAGAATTGAATTTGTTGTAGGAATAGTGTGCCCGATACCAATTATAAAATATAAGAAATGTACTACGAATTACAATTCAAGAAATGAAATTACAATACACGAAAATAAATAAAGTACGGAAATTAAAATTACAAGTAACAGAAATAATAATACGGAAAGTAAATTACAATACGGAAATAAAGGCTGAGTCTCGTGTTTGACACGATTCCCTTAAAACAGATTCGAAGTCTGTTTCCTAGGGTACAACAGCCAAAGCAGCGTGTACTGCCGGAGGTAACCAACTTGCCTGAAAAAACACGTGAATTCTAAGTGATCTTCGTTCTTGGAAGCAGCATCGTCTCGCCGTTTAAAGTGCAAATAATTTCAAAATATTCAAGGATATTTTCAAGTGTTTCAAGTGTCAAGTGTAAAAAAGATGTGTTGAATATCCTATTCTTTTATAGGAAAAATAAATTGAAACACCTAATTAATCATATTTTAATTACAAAAACCGTTTTTGTAATACTCCATTGTTACAAGGTTTATTGTTAATTAATATGAATAATTATGTTTTGAAAACCAAATCGAAACAACATTTTCAAACTCGTAACAGCTTTTAGCAACCCTCGGAGTAAAAAGTTGCCTCGCACGAGCCCTAATTTTCGAAGCTGCATTCGTGTTCGCAGTTGTACACGAGTTCATTGGGGAAAGCCACAAACAATCTTGTCATGACTTTGAACACTTCTCCTTATAAACCCACTTTGGTTTTCATCTTCCTTCCTATGTGGGACTCTCTTCACCCACTTAGAAGATGTTTCTTTCATTCTAAACACCAACTTTGAGCATCGATATCTCATTCATCTTAGCTCCGTTTTGGACGTTCTTTATATCGTTGGAATTCTATCTTCAAGGAGAATACGAACCCACAAAATATTCATTATATATATATCACAATTATATATAATTATATTTGGTCCAAAAACATGAAAAAAATACACTTTTTCCTTTGAAAAATTTACACTTTTTTCAAACAATCCCCCACATGAATGAGAGATCGATCGAAAACACATTCCAATCATCCCCCATATGTATGAGATTGATCGAAGACACATAAAATTCCAATGAATTTTCAATGGTTGAAATCTTGCAAAGGATAGGTAGGTGTAAACCTTTGAACCTTCCCTTATGAAATGCACTTAGCCTTCTAGCCGTCAGTAGAACTCGATGTCTTTGAACTGAGCTGCCATTTGTGAAGATGACAATACACTTCACACAAGAATCTCCCTAATAAGGTTAACTCCTCATAGTCGTGTCCGTTATGGTCATGAAACACTAGTCTGGTTCTGCGGGAGCTACTAAGAATTGTGCCCCTACAATTTCACTCGAAGCGACCCCACTTCTCTCTCACATAGGTGATTTCTCCCGAATCATTAAAAGCATAAATGATTTCGACCGAATCATTATAAAATGCTTAACCTCATTGTCAATAAAATGATTTTCTTCAAGAAATCATATAGGAATGGACTAGGAGTTTTTCACAACCTCCTACAGTGACCACACTTTATTCATACAAATAGGTTGTCCTTTTGAACCAAGATCTTGGGATCTCCAGTCAACAAGGTAAGGTTTTCCTTCGTATGAATTTATTCACTCATGGGCTTTAGTCTCATTCCTTTTGACGACTTCAAAACTAACTCTCTATTTAGGCCTTTCGTAAGCGGATCCGCAAAGTTATATTTTGACTTCACATAGTCAATAGTAATAACACCTGTTGAGAGTAGTTGTCGTATCGAATTATGCCGACGTCTAATATGTCTTGACTTACCATTATGCATTATGCTATGCGCTCTACCAATCGCAGATTGGCTATCACAATGTATAGTAACGGCTGAAACGGGTTTTGGCCACTTTGGTATGTCTCAATAAATTGACGTAACCATTCGGCTTCTTCACCACATTTATCTAATGCGATGAATTCAGATTCTATCGTAGATCTCGCTATCACGGTTTGCTTGGAAGACTTCCAAGAAATAGCAGCCCCACCAAGTGTAGATACATATCCACTTGTAGATCTAGAATCTTTTATACCAGATATCCAATTCGCATCGCTATATCCTTCTATCACAGCTGGATATCTCTCATACCGCAGTCCGTACTCTCGAGTATATCTCAAATATCGGAGTACTCATATCACACTTTTCCAATGAATCCGACTCGGATTACTCGTGAACCTACTTAGATACATTAGACTACCTATAATGCTTGAGTATTCTAGTTGATTAACACTTTCACCTCTTTTTTTCGATAGATGTTGACTAGTGTCAATTGGAGTTCTAGCTATACTAGAATCACCATTACTAAATTTCTCAAGAATTTTGTCCACATAATGAGTTTGACTTAACACAAGACTATCTTGGGTTCATGTGATTTTAATACCAAAAATCACTTCCGCTAAACCCGTGTCTTTCATGTCAAATTTGGATTTCAACATCTCTTTCGTTGAATTAATCATTCTTTCGTTACTACCAACGATAAGCATATCGTCTACGTATAAACAAAGAATGACATATCCATGTTTTGTATCTTTCATGTACACACATTTGTCGCACTCATTAATTTTGAATCCACATTCTAGCATGACGTGGTCAAACTTTTGATGCCATTGTTTGGGAGCTTGCTTCAAGCCATATAATGACTTAACAAGCCTACAAACTTTCTTTCCACATCCGGGAGCACTAAAACTCTCGGGTTGCTCCATGTAGATCTCCTCTTCTAAATCACCGTTTAGAAAAGCCGTCTTCACATCCATTTGGTGCACTTCTAGATTTCTTATTGCGGCAATCGCAAGCACCAATCTAATGGATGTTATTCGCGTCACCGGCGAATATGTATCAAAGTAATCAACACCCTCCTTTTGTTTGTAACATTTGATTACCAACCGTGCTTTATATTTATCAATGGAACCATCAGGTTTCATTTTCCTCTTAAAAAGTCATCGGTAACCTAGTGGTTTACAACCTTCAGGAAGGTCCACTAGTTCCCAAGTATGATTTTGTAAAATTGACTCAATTTCACTCTTGATGGCTTCTTTCCATTGAGGTCCTTCAGAAGAAGTTACCGCTTCTCGGTAAGTTTTGGGTTCACTTTCAACCATGTAAGTGACAAAATCATCTCCGTATGATTTTTCAACCCTTTTCCTTTTCTCTTTCAGGTTGTCCTAATGTCTCATCTTGGACATTTTCGTCAATTGATTTAGACGAACTAGCACGATCCTTTTGTAAACAAGGAAATATATTCTCAAAGAAGGATGCATTCCTTGATTCCATGATGGTATTCTTGTGAATTTTTGGATTTTTAGACTCATACACAAGAAACCGATAGACACTACTATGATGTGCATAACCAATAAATATGCAATCAACCGTTTTAGGTCCTATCTTTTGAGCCTTAGGTGCCGGTACAACAACCTTTGCTAGGCACCCCCACACTCGTAAGTACTTATAGGATGGCTCTCTTCCCATCCAAAGTTCATACGGTGTTTTGTCCATTTTCTTGCGGGGTATCTTATTCAAAAGATAAGTAGTCGAGAGGATAGCTTCCCCCCACATTTCTTGGCTCATTCTCGAACTAATTAACATAACATTCACCATTTCTTTCAATGTTCGGTTCTTTCTTTCCGCAATACCATTTTGTTGAGGTGAGTAAGGAGCGGTGAATTCGTGTCGAATTCCATGTTGAGCACATAAATCCGCACACGGTGACACATATTCACCACCTCGATCACTTCTTACAACCTTAATCGTTTTGTTGAGTTGGTTCTCAACCTCTTGTTTGTATAAAACAAACTTATCGATTGCTTCATCTTTACTTTTCATCAAGTAAACATAGCAATATCTAGTACAATCATCAATAAACGTGATGAAGTACTTATTACCACCTCTCGTAGGAATGGTTTTTAAATCACACACATTCGTGTGAATCATATCAAGTGGTTCGGTTATTCTTTCAACCGATTGGAAAGTCGATCTTGTAAGTTTGGATTCAACACAAGTTTGGCATTTATAATTTGAATCAATATGAAAAGATGGAATGCAATTTAACTTAATTAAACGACGTAAAGAATTAAAATTGAATGTCCAAGACGAGCATGCCTACGTTAGAAGACTCTGTCAAATAAACCGAATTTGTAGTCGTTTTATTAAAATTGCTTTTCAAAATCATCAAATTTATTTTGAACATTCCATTTAAAGCAAAACCTTCTCCAACAAAATGATCATTCTTGGTCAAAACAAATTTATTCGATTCAAAAACCATTTTAAATCCAAACTTGTTTAACAGCCATCCGGAAACCAATTTCTTTCGAATTTCCGGTATGTACAAAAACATTTGTCAACTTAAGATCTTTTCCGGATGTCATCTTCAAGATCACATCGCATTCACCTTTGACATCAACCGTATCAAAGTTTCCCATGAAGATCTTTTTTCCATTAACTACTTTCAAAGTAGTAAACAAACTTTTCTTCGAACACACATGCCGGGTTCATTCGGTTCAGATCTTACCAATTCTACATCAGAAACCATTGCCGTGATATTCACATTCATCACACTTGCAACTTCACCGTTGCCGTCAAGAACCACGCATGGTTCAAGATCCAAATCAGAAAACAATTTTGATTTCTCAATATGATTGGCAAATTTACTCGCATTTTGAACTCCAATCATATCAACCATCTCCTTAATCGATGGTTTAGCAATAGATGTTATAGTTGAAGTCATCGACCGTGACACAACTCCATCTAACATTTCCATTTTTTCTTTAACGCCAAAGAAAATAATTATAAGTAGTTGTGAATCTTCTTTTCAAACAAATACTTTATAAATTTTCAATAAAGAAAATTTTCTCACTTTATAATAAAATTACACTTTTATTATAAACAACGTCAAATTAATTGATCAATCTTGAATCAACCGTTTAATTTAATCACTTTATAACAAAATTAAATCTTTTGTTATAAACAATGTCAAATACTTCAATTGACAAAACTTGAATCAACCGTTCAATTTAATCACTTTATAACAAAATAAATCTTTTTTATTATAACCGATTTTATCACTAAAATTGAATCTGCCGTTCAATTTAACACCAAAGTGAAGAATGAATCAACCGTTCATTCAAACACTTGTAACCCGAACGAGAATAGTAACAAATTTTATATTAAAAGTTAAAATTGAATCATCCGTTCATTGTTTAAGAAACCAAATGTGAATAATCGAATCTGCCGTTCAAATTAAACACTTAATCAAGGCTGTTGCAAAAATTAAATCTGTCTCGAAACCAAAACTCGTTTGTAACGAAACAGAAATAATTAAATGAAATGGAAACACAATTGCTTCGAGACAAAACTCGTTTGAATCGAAACAATAATGTAATAGAAACTTTTACTTCGAGACAAAACTTGTTTGAATCGAAGAAACAATTTCTCTAAAATTCCTAAATTTTATAACCGGTATTGTGGTTGTAAAGTCTGTTCTAAGATTGTAGGAGTAGTGTGCCCGATACCAATTATAAAATATAAGAAATGTATTACGAATTACAATTCAAGAAATGAAAGTACAATACACGAAAATAAATAAAGTACGGAAATTAAAATTACAAGTAACAGGAATAATAATACGGAAAGTAAATTACAATACGGAAATAAAGACTGAGTCTCGTGTTTGACACGATTCCCTTAAAACAGATTCGAAGTCTGTTTCCTAGGGTACAACAGCCAAAGCAGCGTGTACTGCCGGAGGTAACCAACTTGCCTGAAAAAACACGTGAATTCTAAGTGATCTTCGTTCTTGGAAGCAGCATCGTCTCGCCGTTTAAAGTGCAAATAATTTCAAAATATTCAAGGATATTTTCAAGTGTTTCAAGTGTCAAGTGTAAAAAAGATGTGTTGAATATCCTATTCTTTTATAGGAAAAATAAATTGAAACACCTAATTAATCATATTTTAATTACAAAAACCGTTTTTGTAATACTCCATTGTTACAAGGTTTATTGTTAATTAATATGAATAATTATGTGTTGAAAACCAAATCGAAACAACATTTTCAAACTCGTAACAGCTTTTAGCAACCCTCGGAGTAAAAAGTTGCCTCGCACGAGCCCTAATTTTCGAAGCTGCATTCGTGTTCGCAGTTGTACACGAGTTCATTGGGGAAAGCCACAAACAATCTTGTAATGACTTTGAACACTTCTCCTTATAAACCCACTTTGGTTTTCATCTTCCTTCCTATGTGGGACTCTCTTCACCCACTTAGAAGATGTTTCTTTCATTCTAAACACCAACTTTGATCATCGATATCTCATTCATCTTAGCTCCGTTTTGGACGTTCTTTATATCGTTGGAATCCTCTCTTCAAGGAGAATACGAACCCACAAAATATTCATTATATATATCACAATTATATATAATTATATTTGGTCCAAAAACATGAAAAAATACACTTTTTCCTATGAAAAATTTACACTTTTTCCAGCATTTGTTATGTTAAGTGTTATTGAATTTGGATGGATTTTAATCGTTAAGTTTTTAAATATAGCAGGAATTTGTATGTTTTGGGATTTACAGATTGTAAATCCTGAAAATGTCAAAAAAAACAAAAAAAAATATTAAAAAAATTAAATTACCCTTTTGCGACGACAGTTGTCGCCAAAACTGTTTCTGAGAACTTTTTTTAAAAATAAATAAATTCTTTTTGACGACGACAGTCGTCGCTAAAGATAATTTTAAAAAAATAAAAAATAAATATATCCTTTTTGCGACGACAGTCGTCGCGAAAAGTAATTTTAAATTAATTAGAAAATCAGATATTTGTTGTCGCAAAAACCTAAAATGTCGTCGCAAAAACGTTTTTGAGACAACCTTTATGTGATGAAAGTCTTTCGCGACGACTGTCGTCGCAAAGACTCTTTAGCGACGACTTTTAGTGTTTTCGCGACGACTTTTGTCGTCGCAGAAGAGGTGTTTTATTGCGGTGCGTAGCTTCCAAACATTTTAGACAAATTATTTAGGTTATTGTAAAGCGATACTTTAATCATCTCACTTAAAAATCAAAACCGAACACCAGCCAATGTATTTAGATAAAATAATAGGTTGGTCCAATCTTTATGTTGGATAAAACATTTGAATGTTTCTTAACCCATTTGTCAAGTGTTTTGATTAATTCAATATAAACATAAGAAAAAAAAATTCAATAATTTATACTACTAACATTTGTGATTGTAAAACGCACCGTTTTGGTGCTTTCACAATCTACAAATTAGCCCCTATGGTTTTTCAAAATTAACAAAGGTCCTGTAGTTTAATATAGTTAATTGCAGAAAGGTCCTTAGGATTTGAAACTTTTTAATTTTTAAATATTTATTTAAGAGTTAACTATTAAAAAGTCTCCGGATTGTATTAAATTATAATTTTTGTTCATACTTTTAATAAAAAAACTCGGTCATTATTATCAAGATTTAAATACAAGATTGGTCACTTATCTATTAACATTAATTAAAACCTATTTTGTCATTATTTATACTTTTGACCCTTCTAATTAAAATTTATTAACACCTCCTTAATTTAATAAAACAAACAAATATAAAATGTTAATATGATTAAAGTTTATTATGAAAAAACAAAATATTTTCACGTTTTTTGCGTTTTTGTCCATCCATGTTAATTTTTTTCCATAAAAGTCGTCAAGTTAATTTAATTCTTTTTGATTTAGTAAAATTTGGCATTGGAATCCGGTTTTAAAAACCCGGTTTACTAATTATAACCGGGTTGTAATGTCCAAATTTCACTAAACAAAAAAAAACTAACTTGAGAACTGTTATGAAAAAAAAACATAGATGGACAAAAATGCAAAAAAAAAAAAAAAAACGTGAAAACATTATAGTCTTTAATAAACCCATATTTTTAATCATTTAGAAACATAAAATCAATACAATAAAATAACATCTACACTTATATATATTTTATTAAATATTTATATATTGAATATTTATTGCTTCCACCACAACTTGATGAATTAAATAACAATGATTCATTTTGTTTTGTTTTTTAATTTTTACTTTTGTCTCACAAGATGCATATAAAATATCAGTTTTTGTCACTCATAATTTTTGTGTAAAAAATAGGTTTAATATGAAATAAGACCAACATGTTTTTTATGATTTTGCGGTATAACCTCTCCGTGTTTTTTTTTTACCAATAAAATTCTCAAGTTATTTATTTATTTGTTATTATCGGAATTTTCCTTTTTTTGCCGAAAAAAGTAATGAAGTTTGAGGGCTTTTCATGGAAAATGAATATAAACATGTTGGTTTTTTGTGGAAAATACATGATTTATTATGAAAAGAAAAAACAATTTTTTTAATAGAAAACCAGAAAGAAAACAATAAGCTAAGGACTTTATTAGGAAAATATAACATGTAGAGACGAAACCACAAAATACATGAAAATATATTGTTTGTTCATATAAAACCCTAAAAGAATAATATATTTTTAGACATCATCAATTGAGTCAAACCAAATTCGAAGAAAAACATGTATCCCGTTAATGTTTAAATACACAAATGCATTGATGTTGTTGTCATCATTAAACATGTTTCAATTTCTTAACATCATAATATATTTTAAGCGATAAAAATACATATTCATTATGGATATTCGCTGCAACGCGCGGACAACCAAAATACTAGTTTGAATTACATTTGTCAGAAGGAGTTGAAACGCGCACCCATTAAAATTTTCATATATAATTAATTTGTTTTTATAAGAAAGAAAAACAAAATTCACTTAAAAATTATTTTTTTAAATATGGGTTTTCTTTCTTTTTAGCATTTATAGCAATATTTTTTTTTCTCATTAATAATATCAAATTTTTTATTTTTATATTTAATAGCATCAACTTTTGCATTTTGTATCATAAATAACCTTAAATTTTGTATTTTTTATCATTTATAGTAACAACTTTTGCTATTAATGATAAAAAATATAAAAGTTGATGTTATTAATGATAAAGGATAAATAATATTGTTATAAATGCTAAAAAATCATAAAGTTGTTACTATTTTTAACAATTAGTCCTTTAAATAAGAATAATGATAATGGTTAAATATTAAAAAAATAACCACACATCCTTTTTTAACCTTTTGTAATATTAAACTTATATTTTTTTTAAAGAATTAACACGTATAACAATGGTAGCTATAAAAAGAGGCAAATTATCAAGAAAGGTAACATAAAATTTAAAAATTGTCAATAAAGATAATGTAAAATATTTTAGGCCAAGAAAGATAACATAAAATTCAAATTTGACAAGGGTATTGATAACAAATTAAGAAGGTAAATTCATAATTTTATGCTCCCTATTTTGGTAAGTGAATAATATTTGATTATCTTTCTTGGCCTAAATTTTGAATTTCATGTAATTTCTCGGCCTAAATAGAATTTTATATTACCTTTCTTGGCAAAAAAAATTTTACAATACCTTTATTGTCAAATTTTGTTTTTTATATTAACTTTCTTCGTAACTTTTCCTTTAAAAAAAATAGAAAATTGCTAAAAATCTTGGATTTAAACTTTAGTGATATAAACGTTAAGAAAGGTCAATTGTATGATCGTCAAAGAATGAAAGAAAACGTTGTTATATTTTATATTTAAACTTCAATGGTCAATTGTATTATCCATTATTAACTTTTTTAAAAACTCATAATTTAAGACATAATAGGAATCATATATATAAAATAAATATGTGAATATTTATTTTGAGACAGATTAAAAAGAAATTAAATAAGAACATTTAATTTGAGACGAAAAAAGAATGATTAGTGAGTTCATGACAAAAATGTTGATACATTCACATCATATATATCTATACATTCACATGTAAATGAAGTGACAAAAAAGAGGGTGACATTTGACAATTCAAAGTAGAACATAACATGTGACATACCATTTACTTATTTAATAGTTTTATAGACAGATTTATCGTGACAAAAGGGTTTATACATTCACATTATATATTTATGTACATTCAAACGTAATTTTATCGTTTCACAAGCCAACAAATGTAAATTTATTTATTCATATATTCTTATAATATTATTTTATGCATAAACATGAAAAAATACACAAAAAAAAAATCATCTTGACCGATACCCATCAGTACTCACGAAAGATGTGGTACCTACACGATCCTTATTCTAAACAATAAAATATTGACACTTTCTTCCATATATTTTTTTGGATGCTTTGTACCATTTTTCCCTAACACGATGTTTACATTTGCAACCTTGGAAACTGTCTTCTTCTGCCTGCGATATGGATGGCATTTTGGAAGTGATCTTCGATGTCCCATGTATACCATTTTTCGACAATTTTTTAACCATAATGACCGTGTGTCATCTTCACAAACAGGGCATGCCTTCCTTCCTTTCGTGTTGTACCCTGATAGATTGTCGTATGCTGGAAAATCACTTATGGTGCAAAAAATTCTCCTTCTGTATAATATACAATCATTTGGACATTCCAAACCCATCGGACACATCATTTTTTTTTGCCTGGTATACTGAAGTGGGCAGTTCGTTATCTTCTGGAAGCATTTCATGCAATATCTCTAATAAACTTGTAAAACCTTTGTCACTCCAACCATTGGCGACTTTTACATTGAACAATTTTAAAACCGCAGAAAGTTTGGTGAATTTCAGACAACCAAAATATAATGGTTTTTCAGAGTCGTCAAACAATTATTGGAATTTGTCATTATATTTTTCAGCAACATCGTCCTCTAAATCATGTAGCATGTCATCTAAATAATCAAAAATCATTGTTATTGGTTGAAACAACATTATCATTATCATGAATTTCGGGAACAACTGAGGTACTTGTGGATAATAATTCATCATGTCATGACCAACAAATATATCTATCTATAAACCCATCTACTATAAGATGTTCTCTAATATCATCAGAGTTTTCAAACAAATGGAAATTTTTACAATATTTACAAGGACACAGTATTCCACGCTTCCCTTTATTAATCCATGCTTCCCTTTATTAATCTGATCTTCCTCAGCAACTTTTATGAATTCAGAAACACGTGCCAAATATTTCTCTGAAGCATGTTCTATTTCATACATCCATCTGTTACGATCCATTTGAAATTAAAAGAAAAATTTACATTTTAATATGACACATCCTTGCATGATATGTGTTTGTACGATCTAGTGGTCAATCCTAACCTACTTTTTAAATATTTTGACTCATATGTGAACATGTATTAACAATTTGAATATTTAAGAAAAAATCGACAGCATTTCTCATTAACTCCACAAGTATGCGTATAAAACACAAACTAGTAGGAGCAAAGAGAAATGTTAATCGTTTTTTTTTTCTTCTAAATACTCAATCTGTTAACATACATTCACATCCTAAGTGAGACAAAATATTCAAAAAGCAGTCCCAAAATATCCAAAAAGCAGTCCCAAAATGAGGACAATCCAAAATTAATTCCTATTAGATTAATTTTGGACGGACATATTTATTATACTAATAGCATATGAAATCCTAATTTTCTCAAATAATTGACAACTCCACTTAAATGAATGTTATACATATATCTCAAGAATAAAATATACCTTTTACTGTTGACGGAATAAATCCAATGTAGCTCATGAAATCAATCCCGTAAACCTACAATATATAATAATCAAGTAAGTTAGCAGAATACATTATGTATGCATATATTGTGTATATACATATATACACAAAATAAATATAAAATAAATTACCATTAATGAAATGAACAACTTATAAAAGGTTCAATTTGAATTTAATGGGTAATGATGATTTTTATGATAAGATTTGTTGGAAATTCAAATGTGTATTAATGGAAGTTGAGAGGATTTGAATAATAAAGGGAAGTGAAAATGGAAAAGAAAGCCGTTGGGGTGCAATAAGTATAGTTATCGGACCAGGTTTTTTTATAATAAACCGGGCTCCATTAGTGGTAGAGATACGTCAAAATCAACATTTAATGTAATACAATATAAGCCCGGTTTGTTAATAAAAAACCGGGTTCTATTAGTTAGGGGTAGTTGCACATGACTCTAGACATTTAATGTTTTTTTATTTAACCAGATTTTTTTTGAAAAACCTAACCCTATTTGTTCTACAAAAAGGCGTGCCATGTACCGCATTTAATGTCCGCATCAGACCAGGTTGGTTTATATAAAACCGGGCTAGATTATAAGTAAAAAACACGCATTCTTTCAGCCCCGTTTTTATTACGTCCTTTGCCTTTGCCTAGTCCCATTAAGGGGGCTTGATGATGCTTTTTTGTAGTAGTGTGAAATGGGTCATCATGTTAAAAGTATCGGAGATGTAACCGTAAAGTTGTAAAGGAGAAAAAGAGTACGTGGTTGACATCTTGCTTCAAGTTTGAATGTGATTAACCATGACACAAAGAATGATTATTAACGTAGCTTCCTAACATTTTAGACAAATTTTTTACGTTAAGTTATTGTAAAACGATAATTTAATAATCTCACATAAAAATCAAAACCGAACAGTACCAGCTAAATGTATTTAGATAAAATAATAGGTTGGTCCAATCTTTATGTTGGATAAAACATTTGAATGTTTCTTAACCCATTTGTCAAGTGTTTTGATTAATTCAATATAAACATACAAGAAAAAAGAAAAAAATTCAATAATTTGAATTACATTTGTCAGAAGGAGTTGAAACGCGCACCCATTAAAATTTTCATATATAATTAATTTGTTTTTATAACAAAGAAAAACAAAATTCACTTAAATATTATTTTTTTAAATAAGGATTAATTACTAAAAGTAGTAACATTTTTCTATCTTTTTAGCATTTATAACAATATTATTTATTTTTTCTTATTAATAATATCAAATTTTTTATTTTTATAATTAATAGCATCAACTTTTGCATTTAGTATCATAAATAACCTTAAATTTTGTATTTTCTTTTTATCATTTATAGTAACAACTTTGTTATTAATGATAAAAAAATATAAAAGTTGATGTTATTAATGATAAAAGATAAATAATATTATTATAAATGCTAAAAAGTCATAAAGTTGTTACTATTTTTAACAATTAGTCCTTTAAATAATAATAATGATAATGTTTAAATATCAAAAAAATAACCACACATCCTTTTTTAACCTTTTGTAATATTAAACTTAATTTTTTTTTTTAAGAATTAACACGTATAACAATGGTAGCTATAAAAAAAGGCAAATTATCAAGAAATGTAACATAAAATTCAAAAATTGTCAATAAAGATAATGTAAAATATTTTAGGTCAACAAAGATAACATAAAATTCAACTTTGACAAAAAAAAGTATTGATGACAAATTAAGAAAGTAAATTTTTAAGTTTATGCTCCCTTTTTTGGTAAGTGAATAATATTTGATTATCTTTCATGGCATAAAATTTGAATTTCATGTTCTTTCTCGGCCAAAATAGAATTTTATATTACCTTTCTTGGCAAAAAAAATTTTACAATATCTTTATTGTTAAATTTTGTGCTTTATATTACCTTTCTTGATAATTTTTCCCAAAAAAAATAAAATATTGCTAAAAATCTTGGATTTAAACTTTAGTGATATATAACACTAAGAAAGGTCAATTGTATGATCGTCAAAGAATGAAAGAATACGTATTATATTTGAACTTCAATGGTCAACTGTATTATCCATTATTAACTTTTTTAAAAACTCAATTTTTAAACCACATAATTTAAGACATAATACGAATCATGTATATAAAATAAACCTACCAATTTATAAATGTGGATATTTATTTTGGGACAGATTAAAAGGAAATTAAATAAGAACATTTAATTTGAGACGAAATAAGAATGAATAGTAAGTTCATGACAAAAGTGTTGATACATTCACATCATACATATCTTTACATTCATATGTAAATGAAGTGACAAAAAAAGTAGGTGATATGTGACAAATCAAAGAAGAACATAACATGTGACATACTATTTACTTATTTAATGGTTTTATAGACAGATTTATCGTGACAAGAGGGTTTATACATTCACGTTATATATTTATGTACATTCAAACGTAATTTTACCGTTTCACAAATGTAAATTTATTTATATATATATTCTTATAATATTATTTTATACATAAACATGAAAAAATACATAAAAAAGAAAATATTCATCTTGACCGGGTACCCATCAGTACTCACGAAAGACGTGGTACCAACACGATCCTTATTCTAAACAATAAAAATTAACAACATTTGTACATTCGATCAATAGAACACAGGAATGCTTTGTGGATGGCTAAACAAGTTTTGTGGATCAACTTTTGCTTTGATTTGGATCAATCTCTTAAAGTTATCTTTTTTCCAATACCTTTCTCCCCATTCACTTGCTTCTTCAAATGTTTGATTTTCATCACCCATGTCTAGATCAATATAGTTGTAATATGCTTCTCTAGGTTTCTTTGAAACGTACGGCTCGAAAACATCGTGCAACTCGTTTAGCCATCTTAATCGTCTCGACGTTGTGATCGTGGAATCAGAATCAGTCAAAAACGCGTTCTCGGAAATCTGGTATAACACCCCAGCTCTATGAGGATAAGGAATGGCTGTCTCTGATATATCACCCATCCTGCCACCAAAAGGAATGATCACCACAATCCCCGAACCGTCGTCTTCTAAAAACTTTTCGAAGATTTTTTCTATACCCTCTATAGGGATTGGTTCTCGGACATAATCGGATTTCCCTTTGAAAGCATCCTTAGCGAATGCGCTTCTGTTTGCTATGGTTGCAGCAGGCGTCGTGATATCGTATCCTGCAGTGTGCAAGGACGACTGAACGATCCTCACTTCGTTACAAATCTCCCGAGTCACACCTAGCTCTGGAAATTCATCGTCTAACAAGTTAAGCAATGGGTCTGTTGTTCCTTGGTATAACCCTACGAATCTTAACTCGACTGTTTTTTGAGCGGTCGTGGTGTTTACGACGGTTATTTCAACTCGAATGGCTAAATCCCTATCAATAAAGGGTGCAACGTATTGGTACTTATAGAAAAGTTGAGTTGCGTTTTCTTCTAAAGCCTTGGCAACCGAGAAAATCGTTACGCGTTCTGGAACAGGAACTAACCTCACCTTCCAAGAAAGGACGATCCCGAAACTAGAAGCACCGCCTCCACGAATAGCCCAAAACAGATCTTCGCCCATCGACTTCCTGTTTTGAATATTCCCGTCTACGTCTATGAACCGAACATCCACCACGTTATCGGCTCCTAACCCGTATTTCCTACACAAGCTTCCGTATCCACCACCACCTAAGAACCCTCCAATACCAACATTCGGACAAAGCCCACCCGTGAAAGCGAGTGTGTCGGTTTTTTGTGAAATCGCGTAGTATAATTCGCCAAGAACTACGCCTGTTTCGACCCATGCCGTTTGCCTTGCAACATCGATGTCAATGTTTCTCATGTTGTAGAAATCAATCAAGACAAAAGGGGCATCAGCAGTTGAAGAGAGGCCTTCAAAATCATGGCCGCCGGACCTGATCAAGTAGAAAGATTACACGTAACCAAAAACTTTGAGTGAATGTCAAAAAGACGGCTTTAAGTCAAAGTCAAAAGTCAATGATAAAGTCAAAAGAAGATTAGAATATGATTAACAGTGTATTTGTTTTCAATTAAGAGAGTCTGAATTTAGTCTGAAGTTTGAATTTTAGATCTTAACCTAATTATATAGTTTGTTTGAATTCAGACTTAAGAGGTTACAACCTCTGAATTTCCCTCTGAATTTTAAGAGAAAGAGACTAGTCTGAATTAAAATTCAGAGCCTCTTAGTTTCAGATTTGAAGGTCTCCTCTTAATTTCAGACATGGTTTTCAGACTTCAGATGTTTAATTTCTTAAAAAACAAATACCACCTAAGAGTATTTGAGTTATTATCAAGCATAGATTTAATTCTTATGATTTATATTATGACTTGAGTGCAATATGACCAACTTGTTTGTATTATATATGTTTGATGATCATAGTCAACCTAATGAAACTTGTATATATAAATTTTTGAAAATGTAATCAACTCGGCCTATTGAAATTAAGCTTATTTTTATTGGTTTAAAACTTGTATATAAAAACACTATTGTGAGTGTTTGTGCGCTTGTGTGTACGTGTATATATAACAAAGGCTAATTGATACAGGCATATGTCATGTGCATTGGATTTATACACATGTACATCAATTTGTCTTGTTTTCTCGGTTATTCGGTCTAATTTGGTTCTTCAGTGGGTTCAACTATATATATATATATATAGGGGTGGGTTCAATGGAAAACCACTATGCACGTGAAAACTATGGAAACCTACGCATACCGTCCGATTTGGTGCATTTCATGAAAAAAGCGGTGGTATGATCGTAAATAAGGTGATGCATCACGTGAGATTTTGATGCATCACGTGGGATTTTGATGCATCACGCGGGGAATTTGATGCATTTGTGGTGGTGCAGTGCGGTTTTCACAAGTTTTCAGGTGCATGATAGTTTTCCATTGAACCTCCCTATATATATATATATATATATATATATATATATATATATATATATATATATATATATATATATATATATATATATATATATATATATATATATATGGTTCGAGAGAGTACCAGTTATATGCAGCGCACCAAAAGGTATTAACTAAAAAAATTATAATTTTTTTCATAAACATATTTTAATTAACATTGTAAAGACGATATGTAAATTTCACATACATTCACATCTTATAACTACTTAAAAATGATGTGAACGTACACATACATAAACTTACATGTATGTGAACGTACATTTATGTGATGCATGATTTCATCCACTTAAAATGTGTGAATGTGCGTGAAATTTATATATCATCTTTGTAATGTCAATTAAAACATGTTTATGAAAAAAAATTTAAAGAAAGTTTTTTAAAGGAGTGGTACCATCTAGTGCGCTGCATAACAAGTGATTCTCACTTCACTTGAACCTAAATCTATCATGTATATAAAATTCACTTGATTTTGAGTTTTGTAAGAAAAAATTAAGACACAAAAACTATAAGAGAGACCCTCGAGATTATGGCCACCGACCTGATACGGATCTCGTAGCCTTGTTGTTTGGTGCAGTATAAGGCCCTCTGGACTTGTGGTGCGTTAAAAGGAGTGACGATGATGGAAGGTTTGCGAGTATCGTTATTAATGAACCGAGGATTAGAAGCAGAGTAGAGCCAAATAGGTATGAAAGAGGAATCGGCAGGTGTGTAAGCGAGGGAAGTCTGATTAACGTTTGGAACGGATCGGATGCAAGTTATGAAGGCCCGAGTATCTGGATCGGTTTCTTGTTGGTCAAGCAACGGGGATAACGGAATCGTATTCGTGTTACGTGACGAAAGGGAGAATGAAAAGCAGAAGAGCGTAAGAGCAAAAAGAACAATCCAAATGCTTATGAATTTCATCATGTTTTTACTGTTTTAATGTATGGTTTTGGTTGATGGCAATTCAAAGCGTTTTGATGCTTCAATTTATAAACAAAGTTAGCCATGCAGAGAGAAGATGTACGTGCATGGGAGTCAATAAAGCATGGCAATGACTCAGTCAACCCATTTTAAAATATCAGAAATATATTTGACCTTTAAATTTTACAAAAAATTTTATTGGAAATGATTTGGATTTAAAGTAAAACCATTATCGATTGGTATAAATGGCAGGATCAAAAATAAAAGTTTATTATAATTTTTTATTATTATTATGTTTAAATAAATATTATAAGATTCATATGATTTCGAGTTTTGTACGAAATCTATAATTATATGTTAATCTACGAATGTATTTTGAAGGTGAATGAATAATAGTTGATATGTATGTATGTTTAAGATATATTTACAACTTATAGGGGCGGACCTAAGTGTAATGTGGGGGTGACACGTGACACCGGTCCTTCCGTCAATAACTTTATTTCGCAATGTAATTTTTTTACGATTTTTTGTTTGTGCAACCGATGATTTTTTGAACATGCAACCATGCTTTTCAAATATTAAAACATTATTAGAATAGTTTAATAAAAAAAATTTATAATCTTCAATCAAATAAATAAATTTGTAGTATAATTATTTATAGTTTAATGTAACAAATAAAAAATATGAATTAACAATTTAAAGCACAAAATTAAATAACAATAAGGCATCATTACTTATAATTTTGGTGCATTTCACCAAACTCAATACCATTATTCTTATTTTGTCGCAAAATTTATGAAAATTAAATTAATATTATCGGCTGTTAACCCGACCCGACCATTATAATTGATAAAATTATAATAAAAAACACGACTCACATTTGTGCCACCGGCGACCAAAAATCCTGGGTCCGCCATCTTGAAACCATATGAATTTTTAAATGTGGACTTTTAATTTTGTTTTGACAAATATCTCGAGATGAGATCCATTGTGAACAAGTTATTCGTTGTGAACGTTGTGAGTAAATAAAAAAAATACATATAATCACTCATATATATCAACAAGTGTTTGTAACATGATTCATATGATTCAAAAGGTTCATAGAAGTGTCAACAACAAGATTCTAAACAATTAAAAGGTTCATAGTAGTTTTTACAACAAGATGCATAGGATTCAACAAGATTCATAAGATTCAACAAATTCATAGGATTCAATAAAATCCGATAAGATTAATAGGTTAATAGAAGGGTTTGGTAGTATTTTCAACAGGATTCAAAGCTATTTTATGGTTGTTCATAACAAATAAAGTGTTTACAAAAGATCTTTAGTATTTTATGGTTGTTCACAGTGTTCAGAATAAAGTGTTTATAAAAGATCTTCTCTCTCTCTCTCTCTCTCTCTCTCTCTCTCTCTCTCTCTCTATATATATATATATATATATATATATATATATATATATATATATATATATATATATATATATATATATATATATATATATATAACAAGATTCATATAATTCAACAAGATTTATAGAATCAGACAAATCCATGGAATTCAACAAAATTAATAGTTTTAACAAGATTTACAACGAAAAAAGTATTCACGAAAACTTTTATGCATCGGATAATATACCAAGTGTGCATTAAAGGTATTTAGGGAATACTACATATATAAAAATTAATTTATTTTTATACTTAATCTTACCACACTTTTTCATAAATAAAAAATGTAGCTTATTTGCTTAATGATTATTTAGTCATTTTACAAATTAAAACGCAAATCCAAACACTTTAAAAACTAATTATTTGATAATTTTGATAGCAAACAATAGAAACTAAACCAAACACTAAACTTTCGGCAACAATTCTTGTTACAACTATTATCTGATTATTAATTTTTAAAACGATGCAACATTTTTTCAAATGCAAATCCAAACACCTTATAACTAACTTCCCCATATCTCTCCCCCTACAATTATATCTGTCTTCCAACTCTCTTTGCCTCCCCTTCTCTCTCTATCTCGGCCACCATTATGGGTCGATTAAATGCCCACTTTGTGTTGAAGGAGGATGAATCCGAGGAGCATTTGTTCTATTTGTGTTCGTTTAGTAAAGAATTATGGAATTGGATTCTATCTTGGAGTGAAGTGAATATCGGGCAGCACCATAATTCGCTGAAAAGTTTAATCGAGCAAATTCGTGAGTCGGGAAAGTCGAAAAGAAGACGAAATTTCTTGAAAACATTGGTTGGTGGTTTAATTTGGTCGGTGTGGAATGCAAGAAATGCCGTAGTATTCAACAAAAGGAAAGTCATCGCTTCAATAATAAAGAAGGAATTGAATTCCTTGTTAATATATTTCATGGTTAAAG
>JAANYP010006316.1:0-12500 GCA_020465985.1 Centrapalus pauciflorus | reverse complement strand
ATAGACAGATGATTATTTGTTAACGCTTCATTCATTGCAAACGATACGAACAACCACAAAATGCCTTGTATCATATTAATCTTGTGGTGGATACTACTATGAACCCTGTGAATCATATGAATCTTGTTTATTTAAATGAAACTTGTTGGATCCTAATATTATTGTTGCAAACACTGCTATAAACAATTTGAAGCCTATAAATCTTCTTTTGTGCGTGTGTTGTCATTGAGTTTATCAACACAATGTCCATATCGGCTAAATTGAATCAAATATATCTTTGGAACATCAAATTGATGTTAGATATAGGTTATAATGGGTATATTATGTTTATATGTGTATTAAAGGCTTTAATTTTGACAAATCAAAGTTTAAGTTGAAAAATGTTAAAATCTGCGAAAACTGCTTTTAATCTCAAATTGGTAATAGTCCCGAGTTAAATCTCAGACTTGTACCGTTGCGAGATTGTCCAAATCTTGGATTTAAGCCTATACCAAAATTATGTCAAATCGGAATCAATTTATATAAGCAAGTTAGAAATCTTGGCTTGGAAGGAGTATGAGATTGACATGAATCTCGGACTATGAAGGGGTCTGAGATTAGCTAAATCTGAGACCAGAGATTTGATAATTAGAGTTGGAAACTTGACCAGAAATGTTTCAATTGAGTAACTATTGAGTATTGATGTGGGCTATACAAGATGATATACCAAGTCTATTATGTGTTGTTTTGCCCATGTTGGCATAAATAAAGGAGTTTAAAGCTTACAAATTCTTTAAGTATCGGCTAAAGAAATATGAATTGACAAAGATAAAGTTAAGTCACAATTGGTATCTATATTTGGGATTGTGTAAAAACTTGAGTCTATTCGAATACGTCTTTGCTAAACAAAACAATATCAGTAACAAATTAATATTGTTACATTTGTTGTCATTGCATACAGATTCATACATAAATCAATTAATATGGCATGTCCTATTTCTAATTACTCGGTTATGTTATGTATGTTTGTACATGACATGTTATTACATGGTAGTCATCATTATTTTGAAATTGCATCTTCTGTTAGCATGCTTTGCCATGATGATAGATTCATACTCTGGAGTGACCTTGGCTGAATTTACGACAGGTCGCTCCTTGTCGGAGACAAATCATCCTGTACTCATTGTCAGCTACGTTGTGCATCCCCGAACGATGTATTTATTTGTAGTTCCATATGTCACATACCTTAATTAAGATTCATGCTATCTGCTTGATGAAACTTACATATTGGGATCTGTGCTCTTTGAATGATGGAACTTAATGGGATTTGTGCTCTATACACGAAGGAGCATAAACTAGGGGTGAACACAGTTAGGCCGAAACCGACTAAACCGGCCAAACCGAAATCATTCGGCCGGTTTGGCCGTGTTAGAAGAGTAGTGTTCGGCCGACTGGTTGGAAAAGTTTTCAAATCGAGTATACTGGCCGGCCGATGGTTTGCAACGTCAAACCGGCCGTTTCGGCCGAACCGGCCAAGTTAGATTATATATAAGTTTGTTGTGTTTTTTCATCAATTTTTAAAATATTAAAATAAATGTTTGTAATTCTTTATAAATTGATTTTAATATTTTCAAAATACTAATATTTTCTATTATAGAATCAAATAGACAAATATGACACGGTTCAAATGCATTGTCTTTAAACATGCTTATAATTGTTAAAATCAAATTTCAATGAAATGCAACATCCATTTAATTTGTAACAATTTATCTATTTAAGTTTAGTTTTAAACTAATCACAACAATATATTCATCGTATTTTTTTTCTTTTTATGTTGTATATTAATATACCAATTTATTTGTTTGTTTACTTTTTAATTTGTTAGAACAATTATAAATTAACTCGAAGTTTCTAATTCCAACCGTGAAACCGGCTGAACTAAACCAATTATTTGCGGTTTGGCCGGTCCAGTCGAGCCGTTAGTCTTGGCCGGTTTGGTTTGAGAATTTTCCAAACCGAAGTTACTGGTTTGGCCGAGATTCTAGTCGCCAAACCGGCCGAACCGGACCATGTTCACCCCTAGCATAAACTGCTCATATATTTTATACATGTTCATTTATAAAATATGTAATCTTTTATCTCACTTAGCTTTATAACTTACCTTTTAGTGGCTTACAATTTTACAAGAAAAGGTAAAGGAGCTGTCAAACCTTCTTGTTTTTCACTACTGCAACTCTGCGTGGACAACTAGAACTAAATATTTTAATAAATTTAATCTATGTCATTGGATTTGCGGGTTAGGATTATCAACTGGATGTAATAAATTTTATCGAGTTTGATGTAAATAGTTAGTAGACACTATCCTTTGTTGCATTTCATGCATTATCTTTGTACTTCCATTACGTATTGTTCAGAGTTATTCTATCTTAGTATTGTGGTTTGTAACATATTAGTGTGTCAAGATAACATCAAAACTGTATTATGACTGACGTCATAAAGTACTTGATGGTCACAATAAAACAGACGCAATTGAACGATCAAACAAATGACGTTGGAATTATTTACTACATTAAATGATAGTAGATGTCATCATTGAGATTAAGTTAAATATTAGATAATTAATTGTTCAAATCTCAAAGTACTAAAATTCAACATATGACTTTGTAAGAATTTAATTTTTATTTGATGATAATTAAATAATTATATGTCTTTTAATTGTTATTAGATAATAAATAAAATGATGTGTTTTATTTGAATAGATATTATCATTGATTTACTGGATAATTGAAAAGATAATTATATACAAATAAATAAAGATAATAATAGTTAATTATCAATACATTTATATATCATCTATCTAATCTATTAAATGAGTAACGAAATGACACGTGTCATTTGAATAGAATGTCAATTGGCTTAATGATGACTTGCCAATTGTACATTATTTTTTTTACTACTAATGAATCTAAATCTTTATCTATTAAAATTTCAACAAACAACATTTAAAAGATATTTTAATACTAATAATAAATTTAAAAGTTATTAATGAACATATTAACTTTTTTAAATTTAAGTTTATATAGTTTTAAGAAAAATATATTTATTATAATTTCCGTGTAATACATGGGTTAACAAGTTAGTGGAATAATATACAAATGATGCATCTTTATTTATGGAATATTTATTTAATTATAGAGATCCTCATGGCTCATGGGGTCGAAGGAAATAGAATGAACGATCTAGGTTTAGAATTTTGCCATTTTGAAGAGATATATAGTTAATGATTTTTTTAGTTTCAGTTGTATAATACATACTAGTTTATTACCCGCGTATTACGCGGATTTTTTTAATATATATAAAATATAATAAATAAAAAGATAAAGATATAAATATTATTTTTTAAACAAAAGTATATAAGGTGATATTATTATTTATTATGACCTATTAACTTTGTATATTTCTAAATATATATGAAAAGTAATTATTTTCTTATATATTTTTTTTAAACTTTTATTGTATTATCTTATAATTAATAAGTTAGTAGATTATTAGATTTTGTTTGAGTTGATTTGATTTGAATTTAAAAGTAGATTATATTAGATTTGGATAGATTTAATTAGTAAGTTAGTAGAGTATTAGATTTTGTTTGATTTGATTTGAATTTTAAAGTGGATTATATTAAATTTGGATAGATTTGATTTAAATTTCTCTATTCATTTTAAAATCTATAACTGCCACGGGTCGAAACATAGTGACGACACGTGACTTCACCAGAAATAAGTATAATTACTCTTTTAATAGTATAGATAGATTTTGTTTTTAAATTTTAATAAAGAATAGTTTATTCTACAAATTTACAACGTGGATACCACGTGTGTTAGGTACATGCTGTTTAAATACATTTTCCCACATGGATATCAGGTGTGCACCGCATATGAATGGTAACCAATTGAAATTTGCAACATACATACTATATTCATCTTTTTTACTTAGCCGAGAGAGTTATGAAGTTAAAAAAAAAATAAGTAATTAAGCGTCTTAATCGAAAAAAGATGTTAACTTTAAAGTTTTTTTTACGTAAAATTCTCATTTTTTATGGTAAAAAGGTAGTATTAATACGTTGGCATATTATTCATCTTAAGAAGAAATTTAACAAAGTGTAAAACCTTAAAATCAAACATTTTCATGACCGTATACGGTATAAACAACTATTATATGAATACATGCTAATGTCAAAGAAAAAAAAGTAAAGAAATTTTTTTTTTTTGGATCGTCAACATTATAAAAGTAAATTTCTGGAACATATAATTTCAAAGAATACGTTGAATTCAGTTGCGAGAAAAAGTCAAAGTTATAATTTTACATTTGAAACTTTTTTTAAAATATATATTTTTATTATTTTTTAAATATTTTTATTTAAGCATTTATTGGTATTTTTGAAAAAACAATCGCCTTTTATTGATGCATAAACCGTGAGATTTTATTTGTTAATAAATTTTAGTCTTCGTGCATAAAATCTCATGGAGTTTATGCACGAATAGAATTTCATGTTCTATGAATCAACAAAACAAATGTTTTTAAAAAAAGAGATAACAATACTACACACACACATATATGAAGGTTCAATGGAAAACTTATATGCATCGTATCGGAAAACCTTGGAAACCATTATGCAGCACAATGAGACCTAGATGCATCAGACGCTTCATTAAATGCATTATTGGAATACTATATTTAATATTATAAATATAAAATTAAAAGTAATTTGATTTTTAAACATTAATCAAACAAATATCTTTCCATATTATCATATTACCATAATTCAAAATTCAAATATTTTCATTATTTCATATCTCTCTGTTTATCTTACTCTTTAGCAAAGAAAGATAATAACTACCATATCACCACCCCCTAAACCACCATGTCGCCGACCTCCGGTCTTGCACCGCCCGTGATCGTCAACCACCACCATGATATTGTCAAATATATCTTTTGTATCGTCGTCGAAGATGAACAATGAACACGAACATTGAAGATCTCGATAAATAATGATCACAAAATTTTTGATGCATAGAAAATCTCATGATAAAACTCACAATAACATGAAATTTTTGATACAACGAAAAATTTCCGTCAAAAGATGAACGCTTTTTGCAAAAGAATCTACTGCATTGTCATTTTTATATTTTTGTATTCTGATGCATCGTCATTTTTTGATGCATTGAAGATCTTATCATAAACAGGAAAATGAATAATGAAGATGAAGTTGAATGATGAACATGGAGTTTCTAGTGTATTGTCAATTTTATCAAATGATAAACATTTTCGTTAAAAAGTTTCTAGTGAATTGCCATTTTCGTCAAAAGATGAGTAATGAATATTATGGACATGAAGATGGATGATGAACATGTATTTTTGGATTCATCCAAATATCTTTTATGAATGTTTTTTAATGCATGATGAATGCATATGAATGTTTTTTAATGCATGATGTAAATGGTTTTTAAATTTAGAATTATGTATCAATCATCAAATACTTAAATTTGGATATATTAAATGATAAAAATTTTAAATTTTAGAAAAAATATTATTATGTATCGAAAATACCAAAATGCGTTTTCTTTTAAGTGCATCGTGATGCATTAATCTAATGACGTATATGCATCCAATCTAGAGGCTACGAATGGTTTTCCAGGATTTTCTGATGTATGAAGGTTTTCCATTGAACTCACCCCTATATATATATATATATATATATATATATATATATATATATATATATATATATATATATATATATAGAGAGAGAGAGAGAGAGAGAGAGAGAGAGAGACACACACACACACAGGGTTGGGATCACATAAGAACCATCCAATTCTATGAGAAAACGTGAGTTACCTCCAAAATGCACAATTTTAAAAATTAAATTTATAACATAAAACCATTATTGGTTTTTAATATTAATAAACATTATAATCTAACATTAAAATTATCTTTAAAATTTAAGTTTTTATCAAATTTTACACTAAGGGTGTGTTTGTTTTCAATAAAGAGGCTCTGAATTAGGTCTGAAGTCTGAATTTCAGATCTTAACATAATTTGTATTGTTTGTTTAAATTCAGACTTAAGAGGTTACAACCTCTGAATTTCCCTCTGAATTTTAAGATAATGAGACTAGTCTGAATTAAATTCAGAGCCTCTTAATTTCAGACTTTAAGGCCTCCTCTTAATTTCAGAAATGGTTTTCAGACTTCAGACATTTAACCTCTTAAAAAACAAATACCACCTAAATGCACAAATTTGAACATTAAATGCACAAATTTTGTCAAATACACAAATTCGTACATAAAGTGGACAAATTTATCATGAGATGCATAAATGTTTATATCAAATGCATAAATTTATCAAATGTATAAATTTTGACATCAAATTCATAGTTTTATACACTAAATGCACAAATTTTAGAGTGGTTCTCACGTTTCTACGGAATTGAGGATTCTTACCGGAACCCAACCCTACACACACACACACACACACACACACACACACATATATATATATATATATATATATATATATATATATATATATATATATATATATATATATATATATATAGGATTGGGTTCACATGAGAACCCCTCATTACCGTGAGAACGTGAGAACCACTCTAAAATTTGTGCATCCAATGTATAAAATTGTGCATTTGATACTAAAATTAAATGTTTTCGATAAATTTATGCATTTCATGTAAAAATTTACGCATCTCATGCTAAAATTTATCCATTTTATCTACGAATTGTGCATTTAAGAAAATTTGTGCATTTGATGTTCAAATTTGTGCATTTAGTTTATAATTTAATGAATATAATTTTTGAATGTAATTTTAGTGTTAGATTATGATATTTATTAATATTTAAGACTAATAATGGTTTTAAGTAAAAATTTTAATTTTTAAATTTGTGCATTTTGGATTTACAAATTTGCGCATTTTGGAGTGGTTCTCACGGTAATGAGGGTTCTTACCCGAACCCACACCCTATATATATATATATATATATATATATATATATATATATATATATATATATATATATATATATATATATATATATATATATATGTATGGATGAGATTCATTGTGAACAAGTTATCGTTGTGAACGTTGTGAACAAATAAAAAATACATATAATCATTCATATATATATCTATCAACAAGTGTTTCTAACATGATTCATATAATTCAAAAGATTCATAAAAGTGTCTACAACAAGATTCAAAAGGTTCAGAGTAGTTTTTATAACAAGATGCATATGATTCAACAAGATTCGACAAATTCATAGGATACAATAAAATTCATAGGATCCAATAATACACTACTAGAAAATACGTTATTACCGACGGACGAATCCCTCGGTAATCCCTCGGTAACGTAATTTACCGACGGTTTTCCGAGGGCCGGTATCGGTTACAAATATCTGGTCGGTAACGAGAATTACCGACGGAAATATTTTACCGACGGATTACCGATGGATTGATCACCGACGGAACACCGACAAAATTTACCGACGGATTAGCGAGGGACGATATTACCGACGGATTAACGAGGGACTATATTACTGACGGATTGGCGAGGGACACCGTTACCGACAGATTAGCGAGGGACACCATTACCGACAGATTAACGAGGGACACCATTACCGACGGATTGGCGAAGGAGAACATTACAGACGGTTTACCGAGGTTATTTACCGACGACATACTGATGGCTTTCCGAGGGCTTACCGACGAATTTTCGAGGGAATACCGAGGGACAACTGCATTCTAGAAATAAAAATTATTTACTGCTTTTTTAATTAATTCCTGTATTTTTTTAATCAATAACCTTAATAATCTGGCAATCCAATAACACTACTAAATCAAAAAAAAAAAAAAACAATTAACATTCTAATTTAATAGAATTCATCGGTAACGTTCCGATGCCATTTACATACTTGTATCAAAACAATATTCAAATGTAGAATTCTACAATATCATCAACAAAAATTAACCAAGCATCCTAAATGCTAATAAAGTTTAGTCAAACACAATATCTATTGAGAGGGACGTGATGAAATTGATGTTAAGTTGGCTAGCAACACATCATTTAACGCTTTAAAGCGTTCCTCCAAATCCTTTTTTTGCTCTTCCAAACGTGCATTCATCTCTTGCTCCATCTCCTTCTTCTGCTCTTCCATGCGTGCTTCAATTTCTTTATCTTTTTCCGCCAACAAGCGTTGAACCTATAAATAATAAACATAGATAAAATTGTTACCATTGAAATACTTGAAATTATAGTCTACATAGTTCCAATGCATTATAATCATCACATTTACTTAATTATGACTTTTATTATACGCAATTGACATGGTAAACAACAATATAACTCTAAAACTTTAACATTTGTTCTTTTCAGGTAACTTTTTACTTCAAATATTGTCAATTATTAATTTCGAAGTCCTTAAATTGATGAAACTAACTTACGTCTCAAATTTGACTATTTAAAGTCAAACATTGTATTAAAGACACTTTAATACATAAAAATAAGATTTAGCGACGAGGTATGAAAAGTTAATAATATTTTGGTGTTTTTTAAGTATTTATGATGTGTTGCAAAAAGAATCATCGAAATCCGACATCAAATGAAAGTTTGTTGCTAAAATATGCAATTGCTGCATTGTTGATTGCTGTTTGGTGCAGAATTTTGTCAAATCAGAAATGACATATTTGAAATATAATCAAGTCTAAAAGTGTCTATTTATCAAACAAATGTCTTCCTAGAGTTTACAAGTTGAGTTTAAGTGTTTTGGTTCACATTTTGTTAAGTTTAGTATATTGATTTGAACCAACCACTTAGATATTAGTTTGATTATGTTTGGAACAGATTTGAGGATTGAATTTGATTACTTTCCTTGTGTTATTTCTGAAATTGGAGTCAAATAGGTGACCAATGAATGATAATAAACTAATTAACAACACAACATCAAGTATTTTTTTTAGATTCAACCTTTAAAAAATGTCTAGTTGACTAGTACAAACTTGCTTCAAAATCCAAAAGCTCACTTAAGTTCATAATGTGCAAGCAATGTGCTGAACGACAATTGTAACTATAAAACAACAAACAATCTAGTATTTGATGATATTCTACCCTCTAAGCATGTCTACTAGACATATATAAAGTTGTTTTCCAAGCCAAAATGACACTTTAGTTCATCTTTTCAAAGATGTGCATATAAACTCAAATTTATAATCAAATCGAATGCATAACATCACTAAAATTTAAAGGAACCATCAAATGTGGTCTAGGTGACTCCAATACTTCTACATAGTTACAAGATAACTCAATCCTACAAAAAGATGCGAAATAAGACAAACTTTTAAAGTACACCGCTATTATATGCAATTGACATGGTAAACGACAATATAACTCTAAAACTCTAACATTTGTTCTTTTCAGGTAACGTTTTACTTCAGATATTGTCAATTATTAATTTCAAAGTCTTTAAATTGATGAAACTAACTTATGTCTCAAATTTGACTATTTAAAGTCAAATATTGCAATAAAGACACTTGAATGCATAAAAATAAGATTTAGGGACGAGGTATGAAAATTTAATATTATTTTGGTGTTTTTTAAGTATTTATGATGTGTTGCAAAAAGAATCATCGAAATCCGACATAAAATGAAAGTTTGTTGCTAAAATATGCAATTACTGCATTGTTGATTGCTGTTTTGTGCAGAATTTTGTCAAAATCAAAAATGACATATTTGAAATATAATCAAGTCTAGGAGTGTCTAGTTGACTAGTACAAACTTGCTTCAAAAGCCAAAATCTCACTTAAGTTCATAATGTGCAAGTAATGTGCTAAACGACAATTGTAACTATAAAACAACAAACAATCTAGTATTTGATGATATTCTACCCTCAAAGCATCTATACTAGACATACATAGATACATACATATACATATAGATATATATATATATATATATATATATATATATATATATATATATATATATATATATATATATATATATATATATATATATATATATATATATATATATATATATATATATATATATATATATATATATAAAGTTGTTATCCAAGCTAGAATACGTCAATTTAATTCATATTTTCAAAGGCGAACATACAAATCAGTAGATGAGTTTAATAAATGATAATAAACTAACCTCTTCAGTAGATAAGCCAGTAGGATTAGAAAAAGAGCTACCACCGGTACTTGGTGTACCAGGTTCACCGGTCATTAGTAACTCAGGATACTTCATCGAACCAAAACCATATCTTCTTCCTTTCTTTAGACCACCACCACACTCATCCCAAAAAATCGGGTCATACGGGGGCCAAGTCGTCTCATCTGGGCCAAACTTCTCAGTCATTTTAAGTTTATATGTTGCCTATGAGACATGTAAAAAACATATATATTTATGTGATTATTAAACAACCAATGTTAGTTAACATACAAACAAAAAGAAAGAAAAGTACCATAAAGTTCTCTGCCTTCTTGGTAACAAAAGTAGGGGTCTCATCACTCGACTCTGTCAACAACCTTCTCCCTTTCTTAATATGTGTGTGCTAAAAACTTCGGCAGCAGTCACTCTGCGCTTCTTTTCTTTTTCCTGCAACCATGGTTAAAGAAATTAGTGTCTGAAATTCAAATTCTATATGCGCACACACACTCATATATATATATATATATATATATATATATAGGGAGAGGTTCTTTTAAGAACCTTAAAGATGGTGAGAACCTAGGAACCTTTAAGAGCCCTTGGATCAAAAGGGTATTTTTAGAATAAAAAATATTATATTTCTCTCTCCACATTTTTTATTATACACATCTATTTTTCACTTTCTCTCTCTTATTTTTTTTTCATTTTCATTTTCTCTTTCTTTCATTAGAATTTATTTTAATATTAAAAAAACGTTTTTTATAAAAAAATAAATTTTTTTCTATATAAAAGATTATTTAATTGCTAAAAAATTAATGTATTCTATATAGAAATATTATATGTCAATATAGTATGTTATATAATTCTATATCTTTCTATGTAGATTAACATTACTATTCATAATCTATGTAACATGTTATGTTTCTTATATATTTCATATATTTTTATGTTTATTATACAAATCTATATCTTTTTTGTAGATTATCATTACTATTCATTGTGTTTTTGGTATATTTTATATCAGTTGTATACCAAGTGTTCGATAAAATGTCTAAATGAAATCTTATTTTTTTTTTGTTTCAATGTGTTTTTGGTATATTTTATCATTTAATCTACGTAGAATATATGATACTTGACATTCTACATAGATTGCATGACATTCTACGTAGATTGTATGTCATTCTACGTAGATTGAATGTCATTCTACGTAGATTGAATGTCATTCTACGTAGATTAACAGTTTTATTCTATGTATTTTTGGTATATTTTATATCAGTTGCATACCAAGTGTTTAATAAAATGTCTAAATGAAATCTTCTTTTTTTTGGTTTCAATGTGTTTTTGATATATTTTATCATGTAATCTATGTAGAATGTATGATATTTGACATTTTACATGACATTCTACATAGATTGCATGACATTCTACGCAGATTGAATGACATTCTACGTGGATTGAATGTCATTCTACGTAGATTGAATGTTATTTTATATAGATTGCATGACATTCTACATATATTGTACATAAAATATGTTCGTCGATACTCTACATAGAATTTGACTGATTCATTTTCAATGTTTTATAATAAAGATTATTTATAAAATATTAGATACATATGAATGTAGTAGTTATTAGATGTTTTACATGATAATCTACGTAGATTACATGATAATCTACATAGAATATATGACACAAGACTACTTGTAAAAAATCACACATAATCTATGTAGAATGTTATTTATCTTATATATTTCATATATTTTTTTTATTCTTATACATTTCTATATCTTTTTATGTAAATGTAAATTAATATTCAATGTGCTTTTGGTATATTTTATCATAGAATCTATGTAGAATATATGATATTTGACATTCTACATGACATTCTACGTAGATTGAATGACATTCTACGTAGATTGCATGTCATTCTACGTAGATTGCATGTCATTCTACATAGATTGAATGTCATTCTACGTAAATTGCATGGCATTCTACGTAGATTGTACATAGAATATGTTCGTCGATATTCTACGTAGATTGCATGTCATTCTACGTAGATTGAATGTCATTCTACGTAGATTGAATGTCATTCCAAGTAGATTGCGTGACATTCTATGTAGAGTATCGACGAACATATTCTATGTACAATCTACGTACATTGGACAGATTCATTTTCCATATTTTATAATTAAAATTATTTGTAAGATATTATATTTATAATGAATGTAATAGTTATTAGATGTTTTACATGAAAATCTATGTTGATTACAAGACAATCTAC